>APFE031505321.1:120116-149761 GCA_000404065.3 Pinus taeda
GAGTCCATGAAAATGCATCTTTCTTCAATAATGTTGTTAGAGGTGCTGCTATTCTCCCATAATTCTTAACAAACTTGCGATAATACCCTGTCAACCCAAGAAACCCTCGCAGATGCTTTATGGATGTGGGAATTTTCCATTCCTTAATGGCTTTAATTTTGCTAGGGTCTACCTTAACTCCTTCATGAGATACAATATGACCCAAATATTCCACCTCCTGGACTCCAAAGAAACATTTGGATCTTTTTGCATATAATTGTTTCTCCTCCAATAGTTGTAGGACCCTGTCAACATGTTCAACATGATCCTTCCAAGACTTGCTGTAGATTAGTATATCATCAAAAAATACTAACACAAATTTTCTAAGGAATGGTTTGAAAATTGAATTCATCAAACCTGAAATGTAGAAGGTGCATTGGTAAGGCCAAAAGGCATGACCAAAAATTCATATGACCCTCATGATTTCTAAATGCTGTTTTTGAATAATTTTTCCCTTTCAGTCTTCATTCTGATTTGATGATATCCTGAATGAAGATCCAACTTGGTGAAGTAAATTGATCCATGCAATTCATCCAGTAATTCATCAATGACAGGAAGGGAAACTTATCTTTAATAGTGAGCTTGTTGAGCTCCCTATAATCCGGACACATGCGCCATGATCCATCCTTCTTGTGCACCAATACTACTGGAGCAGAGAAAAAACTTTGACTCGGTTGAATTATACCAGCCTCTAGCATTTCTGCAACCATACGTTCAATTTCACTCTTTTGGACATAGGGATATCTGTACGGCCTGATGTTTGGAGGAACACTTCCTGGAATTAGATGAATAGCATGATCATGATCACGCACAGGTGGGAGACCTCTAGGAGTCTCAAATACCTTGGAATGATTATCCAAGACTTTTTGGAGATCTGGAGAAATAGATGATTCCGATATGGAAACATCTAGCAAACATAATTGTGCAACTACACCTCTTTGTTCCTTTTTTAGAAGCTTTGTCATACCATTAGAGCTGATTATCTTTCCTGGTTTCCCTGCAATACCCCTTAATACAAATTCCTTTACTTCCATAGAAAATTTCATGAAAAGTTCTTGAAAATTAAAAGCTATTGTACCCAAGGATTGTAGCCATTGGACTCCTAGTACAACATCAGCACCTCCCATTGGAATGGAAAGCATTGGGCTAGTCAATACATATTCTCCCATGGATAGCTTGACATTATGGCATTTTCCAGAGCAATTTATTGTTCCTCCATTTGCAATCATCACTTGACACTCTGGTGCTGGATATAGGAAGCAATTCAATTCTTTTGCTACCTTACAATGAATAAAATGTGGGTACTTCCTGAATCAATCAACACTATTGCCTTTTTCTCCTTGATTTTTCCTTCTATCTTGATGGTTTGAGGAGTGGTAATTCTCGCCAATGCAATACAAGATATCGTCGGATTCATTTGTTCTTCATCTAGGCTTTGTTCCTGGAGTATATCCTCTTCTTGTGACCTTTCTTGCTCCTTTTCTTCTTCCTCTTCACAATCTATGTAGAATAATTTCTTCTCAGCACACTTATGAACTTTAGTGTATTTACTATCACAACTGTAACAAAGCCCTTTTCCTCTTTTTTCTTCCAATTGTTGTGGTGTCAACCTTATAGGTTGTGGAAGTCTAGACACAACACTTCCATCTTTATAGTTGTGAGTGGTATCCTTCTTGGTTGCCATAATTTTGCTTTCCATTTTTCTTGCTAACCTGAATGCCTTCTCTAATGAATCAGGTTCCCAAAGGCGAACATCATGTTGGATATTATCCTTTAAAGACCCTATGAACACATCAATCCTATGCTCCTCTGGAATATCTTTTACCCTTATGTTCAATTTTTGGAACTCCTCAATGTGCTCCATTATTGAACCCTTTTGTTTGAGACTTATCAATTGGCTAAAAAAAGTGTTGTTTTTGTATCCTCATAATGTGCTATCAATTCTTCCGTAAAAATTGCCCAAGTGATAAATTGTTTACGAGAGCAAAGCCATTGATACCATACAAACTGATTTGGTTCCAAATATAAAGTTTGCATACGTACCTTTTGTGTGTTTTGCACATTATTGAGATCGAAAAATTGCTCCATCTGTAATATCCATGTTGCGGGATCCTTGCCATCAAACTTCCTCATATTGATTTTTGGAATATGATGGGTCTTCCATCGCACATTAGAGTCTATGGAATCATGAAACATTTCTTTTTTTCTCATCATGAGTTTCCTTTACTACCCTTTCACCCTTAGTGACCATTTCTTGTAGCAACTTATTCATATTTATCTTCAATTCGTCCATGTCTGTCTTCAAATCTGTCTTCAAATCATACATGTCTGTCTTCAAATTTTTCTTCCAATCGTCCATCTTAGCTTCCACGCCCTTTATCTTAGATTCCATGCCATTTATCTTAGCTTCTATTAGCTTTTGTGAGGCTGACATTTTTTGCACTTGGTCTTGTAACTTTAATATATCATGTAGCATTTCTTCCTCTTCTTCATGAGTCATGCTAGAGCTTTCAGGTTCCTTACTAGGTGTTTGCATTTTCTTTCCTCGAGGCATCAGTTACCGATAATAATGCTCTACTATGCCCTTTGAATTCCTTCAAATTAAATTTTCAAACCAAGCTTAAGCAAAAATTTAAGAAAATCTACACACCTTTTTTCACTTTGTAGGAGCTCGATATTGCCTCTAATGTATCTCTATACTTTTCAATCATCTAGTTCTAAATTTGTGACCTGTAGTAGCCCTCTGTGTCCTCTTTCCAATGCTACAAATCTGACCCAAATTGGATTCTCCAAGGAAGAGTTATGCGAAATCTCCCACAGTGACTTGATTATAGACTAGTTCAGTAGAGCGAACTTGTACGAAGTGCCACAAGTCATTGTTTCAAACTTTGGATCTAAAAACTACACACAAGAAACTACAGTCCGTCCTCTTTATATACCTTCTTATGAAATTTCAATCCGATGCTCAGAGAGAAATCTATGACGATTTTCCCCAGGTCACCTGTTTTGAATGTAATTCATGAGTCTGCAAAAAGACCAACTTCCTCAGATCATATCTCCGCAAATATCGCGTAAAAAGCTCTGAAATTTGGACCCAAGGTTCAGCGTGATTTCTTCTCAAATGGGTTTTTTTTGAAAATTCTGAAACATCACAGAAAAAAAGTTATAGCGAAAATTCCATGATGACCTGTTTGGAGCAGCGAAACCCTAGAATCCAAAGCTCTGATACCAAATGTTATGAAACCAGCTCAAGAAAAGATAGAAAAGATAGATCAACGCCTTAGAATTCAGCTCTTCGAGGGGGAAAACCTCCTTTACATACAAATGAACAATTCTTGGATGATACAAATGACAAAACCTCCCTTCTATATATATAGGAGTCTAAGGAGTCACAAGATAACCCAGCCGACCTAACAATAATAATATAAAGCCACAAAAATAACAATAGAGGGATTCTATGGGG
This sequence comes from Pinus taeda, assembly GCA_000404065.3. Classification (NCBI taxonomy): domain Eukaryota; kingdom Viridiplantae; phylum Streptophyta; class Pinopsida; order Pinales; family Pinaceae; genus Pinus; species Pinus taeda. The sequence continues at coordinate 123,619 of APFE031505321.1, forward strand.
CACAATAATAACAATATTGGGGCAATAGGGGCACAACAATATTAATAAAGGGTACAACTACCATAGTAATGGGATAATCACTAGTATTATAGGGACCCAACACAATATACAACAAATTGATCAAGGAGAAGTGTTTCAGGCACCCAGGCAAGCGCAAGAGAGATGCCTCGACTATCAATGTCATAGAACAACTGTCTGAGCTAATGTTGGGGAAAGTAATTTGTCCAAAATATTTGGACCCTGGGAGTCCTGTAGTTGATGTCCACATTGATGGCACCATAATCCCCCACACCTTGATTAATCTAGGGGCTGCCATTAATGTGATGATCAGGGACACTATGCTTAAAATCAACCTTCAGAGTTCCTTAAGAAAGACCTCAACAGTACTGCAGTTAGTAGACCACTCCACTGTGACTCTCGAAAGGATTGTGGAAGATGTCTTGGTCTCTATTGACTCTTGGGAGTACCCTGCGGACTTCTTGGTCCTTCAGCCAAAGGGAAAACTCACTGGATACCCCCTCATTTTGGGAAGGCCTTGGTTAGCTACTGCGGATGCTTACATTAGTTGTTGAGCTGGGAGCATGACCATCAAGAATGGTCCTATGTCCAAGCAGCTAGTCCTATACCCTCCTGCCCAACCTCTGCTAGAACATGACTTACCACTCTGGTTGGAAGAGGGAGATGAGGATGAGGTCTACTTTGCACCATTGTGCATAGCAGAAGCCACCAAGGGAAGCCCTCAAACTGAGGATGACTTGATTGAGATTTTGATTCAAAATCCACCCCCCAGTGCACTGTCATTAGAGGAGTTGGTGGAAGGTACCCAAGCCAGCACTTTAATGGACCTCTGTGTGGCTGATATGACCTCTTCTAGAGTTAAGAATGTGGAATTTGGCCCTGAAAGAACCTTAAATATCAGCTCCTCCCTATCTCCCTCCCAGGAGAAGGAGCTGTGTAGCTTATTGAACAATCATTTGGATGCTTTCGCTTGGATCTATAAGGAGATGAAAGGAGTCCACCCTTCAGTCTATACCCATCACATTTACATTAAAGAGGATTGTAAACCAATCAAGAAGCCTCAGAGGAGAATGAATCCAACCCTTAAAGACATTGTCAAAGAAGAATTGCAAAAGTTGTTGGATGTAGGATTCATCTACCCCATCTTTGACAGTGAGTGGGTCTCACCTCTGGTGCTTGTGCCCAAGAAAAATGGGAAGTAGAGAATCTATGTAGATTATCGAGAACTTAACAAAGCCACCAGGAAAGACCATTTCCCTTTGCCTTTCATAGATCAAGTGTTGGATGGACTGGCAGGGAAGAAGTTCTTCTCTTTCCTAGATGGGTTCAGCGGGTATAATCAAATCCAAATCAACCCGGAGGACCAAGATAAGACCACCTTCACTTGTCCATGGGGTACCTTCGCCTACTGGGTCCTTCCTTTTGGGCTATGCAACACTCCTGCCACTTTCCAGAGAGCAGTGTTGAGCATATTTGCTGAACTGGTTCACGATTCGGTGGAAATCTACATGGATGACTTTACTCCTTATGGGTCCAACTTCCAAGAAGCATTGATTAACCTGGGAAAATTTTTAACCAAGTGTATTGAGATGAACCTGTCCCTCAGTCTCGAAAAATGTGAATTCCTGATGACTGAAGGGACCATGCTAGGTCATACCATTTCTCAGCAAGGATTACAGGTGGATCCTAACAAAATTGCTATCATCCAAAAGGTTCCACCTCCTCAAAAGGTAAGAGATATTTGGAGTTTTCTAGGCTTAGCGAGATATTATAGAAGATTCATTAAAGATTTTAGTAAGCTAGCCTTACCATTGTTTGGCCTCTTAGGGAAAGATGTTGAGTTTAAATGGACTAACGATTGTAAAGGGGCTCTAGATAAGTTGAAAGCTAAACTAGTGTCTGTCCCAATTTTGAGAGGTCCAAACTGGGCCCTACCTTTCCACATCCACACTGATGCCTCGAACAAAGCCATAGGGGTAGCCCTAGGACAAGTTGAGGAGAAACTACCATATGCCATATACTTTGTTAGCAAAAACCTATCCAAGGCAGAGATGAACTATACTCTAACCGAAAAAGAATTCATGGCTGTAGTCCATTCCCTAAACAAGTTCAGACACTACATCACTAGTTATCAAACATTCGTACGCATTGATCATGCTGCGATTAGATATTTAATGAATAAGCCTGATTTAAATGCTCGTATCATTAGATGGTTACTTTTGTTGCAGCAGTTTGATTGGACTATTGTCGACAAGCCAGGTAAGGAAAATGTTGTTGCTAACTTCCTATCTAGATTGGATTTGTCTATAGGTGAAGAAGGGACAGTGGATGACCAGATGCCAGATGAACACCTGTTTGCTATCTCAGTACTCTCTCCGTGGTTTGCTGATATAGAAAATTACTTGGTCTCAGCACAGTTCCCTCCGCATCTATCCTCAAAGGAGAAGAGCAGAATTGTGAGGAAGAGTGCCCCATTCACTTAGATTGGGGGAAACCTGTTTAAACTTGGCCCAGATCAGATCTTGAGGCATTGTGTTAGGGAGGAGGAAGTCTTTGACATCCTTCTGACCTGTCACGATGGGCCCTGTGGAGGCCACTTTGCAGCAAAAAGGACTGCCTTCAAAATTCTACAGCCAGGCTACTATTGGCCTACTCTTCATCAAGATGTCAGAAGACACATCAGCCAGTGTGAGCGATGTCAAAGGATGGGGAAATCGACTCAAAGGGACGAAATGCCACTCAACCTCAAGTGACCTTCGAGCCATTTGAGAAGTGGGGAATCGATTTTGTGGGTCCTATCAACCCTCCTTCAAAGCAAATGTCTTACATCATTGTGTGCACTGACTACCTGACAAAGTGGGCAGAAACAAAGGCAATCAAGGAAGTGACAAAAGAAAAATTATTTGAATTTTTAAGGGAAAATATCTTCTACAAGTTTGCCTACCCAAGAGAGTTAGTCACCAATCAAGGAAGCCAGTTCACCCCTAACTTGATCGAAGACCTGCTCACTCATCACAAGGTCAAGCACAAAACTTCCACCCTGTATCACTCACAAGCAAATGGGCAGGTGGAAGTCACTAATAGAGCATTGGAAGAGATTTTGACTAAGGTAGTAAGAAGCAGCAGAAAGGATTGTGCAGATCGCCTGGTTGAGGCCACCTGGGCCTACAACACCACTTGGAAAACTACAACAAGTTTCACACCTTATGAGATGGTCTATGGGAAGAAAGCTCTATTGTCCATAGAATTCGAGTACAACACATTGAGGGTGGCAGCTCAGCTGGACCTAGATCTCAGCCATGCTCAACATGAAAGATTACTGCAGCTGAATGGATTAGATGAACAGAGAATGCAGGCCCTCCTCCACTCGGAACTAGTTCAACTCCAGAGGAAGATATGGCATGACCGGCACCTTAATGAAAATTAATTCCAGCCAAGAGATTGGGCGTTGCTGTATGACTCAAGATACAAGGATTTCAAATGGAAGCTGAGGACAAGATGGTTAGGACCATATAGAGTGGAAAGATGCAATGACAATGGTTCAGTCCTTATCAAGACCATTGATGAAGAAGCCATCCCCATGCTCGTCAATGGGCATCGATTGAAAATCTATAGGAAGCCCCTTTTGAGGCAGGAGTTCATTGAAACTTTGGACAAATCAGTGCTAGTAGTGGAGCAGGGCCCTGCCTCTATTCCACCCACACCTTGATCATAAAAAAAAAGGGAATAAAAAGATCGTTGGGTGAAAACCTCTTCGAGGCGCCTAGGGCAGACAGTGAGGGTGAAAACCTCATGGAGGCGCCCCAACCGTCTCTCAAAAAAAAAAAAAAAGAAGAAACATGGAATAAAAATATCCTTGGGTTAAAACCTCCTCGAGGTGCCCGGGGCAAACAGTGAGGGTGAAAACCACATGGAGGCGCCCCAGCTGTCTCTCTCTAAAAAAAAAGGCCTAATCTCTGTGAAATAATTGCAGGTTGTAGGGAATACATTGCAGGTAAGGAGGGTTGCACAAAATGAGGATAGGGGTCCGTACTAGGCTACAGGACATCCCTACAGACACTCCCTCCATGACCACTCACCTTTCCTAGGATTTTATCACATTCAGATTGAGATTCCACCTTCTACAGGAAGTTCTGGGCTTTCTACAAGAAGTTCTGGGCTTTCTACAGGAAGTTCTATATTTCTACAGGAAACATCCTTTAGAACCTTCGGAAGAGCCAAATTCGATTTTGGAGGGGAATCTGAAGGTTGGAATCTATTTGTTAGGCCACAGCCACCCCTGTTCCCACCCATCACCACATGGCACCCTATTCCATCTCTTTACACCTCCGTCACCCACCTGGTTATGTGTTCCTGCATAATCATACAAGAAACCATGTTTTCCTCAGATTGACAGAAATATTTTTTAGTGACAAGTCAAATAACGAAGTCGCGCTCACCCTACCTATCCAAGCTCCATCTCGACTCTGCACCAACAAATCCCTCGTCAGCAATATAGCCCTGCTCGTTTAGCCTACATCCCAGGAGGAGAAGCAGCTACAAGACATCCTACAGAATCCTGTAGCAGTTGATCCCTGTGGAACACATACTCTGGAGGCAGGGACAGTCGAAATCAACACAGGGAACATGCAAAAGGCTCCTCTTGGACGTGAGAACATCCTTGGCAGCCAAAATCAAACAGAACCTGTGCATGCAGTGTTGACAATCGAAGGATCTGGTTCCAAAACCCGTGCATACAGCATCAAAAAATAAAGGAATGAGTTATAACACCTGTGCACGAGGCAGCAGCAAGCGAAGCAGTGGTTCCAAGACCCAAAGTCTACATAACATGTCCACGGCCACGCAGGTAAGTGTCTAAAATCATTCGTCAATTGCATAAACTATATTTCTAAAACTGCATGTCTGTGAAAATGGTTCAGATTGAACGGGATCGATGGCCAGTTAACAGGCCACCCTCAACCAGTTACATAGCTTCGTGGGATCAGAACAAGCTCAGTTACATTCAGAATTGCCGACGAGACATGCAGCCGACACATGTGGAGTGTCCAGTCGGGGAAAATCGTCGGGACTGGCAGTGGTGATCGTGGTTAATGGCAGAGGGGAGGTGATGGTGGTCAGGGACACACAGAGAAATGATGGCCGTGATGTTGGATCAACGGTTCAGTCCAGCCACCTCACCCCCTCACCACGAATTGCGCCACAGTTAAAAAATGCTCGGCTGAAGACTCTCACCACCCACTGTTCATTTTCACTTGAAACATCCTCGGCCGAAGTACACGTCCTCTGCTTCCAAAATCTGTTAACTTGTCATCCTCCACCAAGCTCTTCGGCTTGTTTCAAAAATCTCTCACGTACCGAGCTCGTTCAGAGGCACAGTGACATCCTACAGAAGCCGACATGAGTTCTACAGGAAGTACGACACAGTTTTCCGGAGCAGGGAAGCCTAGACTTTTCTTCGTCGAATTTGGAGTTCTGAGAGAGGTAGGCTAGAAAACACTCTTCCATGCATGATATGTTTCGAAAAGGTGGTGAATTGAACTGTCTTGAATTGGAGAATCAGAGACAAGTCTACCTGTGAGTTGGAAATAGCAGTTTGCATGTGTGTTGCATGGAATTTCTCAGTCAGTTCTATGTCAAAATTCTCCTCCACGGTTCCTGTTAAAAATTTTCTCCTGTAGGAAAGATACGCAACTGTGTGGGCTAGCCTGTGTATGAATAATTTGAATTTACATGGTTGTATGTATGCCGGGAATAAAAATTGAGCTCTGTACTCTGTCTGTGGAAACCCAATTTTTCCTTTCATAAACAGACAATCGAGTTTTGGGCAACAATAGCCTTAAAACTAGGGAATTGGTGCAAATTAAAATTTAAACACCTGAGAGATCCTTTCTTGAAGTTCAAAGGAGGAAACCATAAACAACATTCCCTTTCCTGATCAGAGCATAAAACAGAGCACTCTCACCATGCCAGGGGGGCTTATCAGGAAAGAACCCTCGGATCCCAGTAAGTTGCGCGAGCATCCTAAGGTGGTGAACATTTTCACCCGTGCCAATTGGATGTCCCTGCAACCAAAATCAAAGACACAGGCCACGGTGAATTTCAGAGGGTTGACCCTAAAGCTTACCCTTGAGCTCATTAGTCAAGTTACTGGTCTACCATTAGGGATACCTTGGAGCAAAGAAGAGAGGGAATTGAGCCAAGCAGCCAAGAAAGCATTCTTTCTGCCCGAGGAACATCTTGCAGAAGACAAGAATGGGGTCAAAAGAGCCATATTACATCCTATTTGGAGCGAATTCAGTTTCCAAATCATAAAATACATTACCTGTGAAGGGAGGTTCAATATTGTCTACGACTATCATTTCAGGTTGCTGAGTGAACTAAGACATGGAATGGATTTACCTCTAGAAAAGAAGTTGAGCATCCCTTATTTTCTTATGCAATCATTAATTGAATGTGGCACAAAATTGAAGGAAGGGACACCAGATCAGTTAGCCCATCATGGGCTCATCAAACTTTTAGTGGAAGATGCCCTCCACACCTACATTGTCCCCCTCTCTTGGGAGATTTTCTAAAACATGTCTAGAGATGACGATATTCGAATTCTGGTCGAGGAGCTCACCTCATCCAGCAGTGAAGAAGGGGAACACACTGAAGCAGGCGAGAAACACAGTGGTAAAGAAACACAGGGCAAACAAACAAAAAATGGATAGAAAGAGGAACAGGGAAAGGGCCAAATTGCTGAGCCCAAAACAGTGGGAGGAACAACGGTACAAACAACCAGGGAAAAATGATTGCAGAGTAGAGCAGAGAGGACAAAAAAAGTCCAACTAAAGAGTGTCACAACCAAGGAAACCACACAGAAATTAAAAGGAAAGACACATCCAGCCAAGCAGACCGAACTAGTTGGCACAAGACTTTCTACAGGAAGCATGAAAACAGTTGACACAGGACTTTCTACAGGAAGCATGAAAATAGTTGACACAGGACTTTCTACAAGAAGCATGAAAACATAATAGCAAGAGGAAAAATCACCTAAGATTTTGGCCAGGGAGGCAGCAACTGTGCTGGCTGCCTTAAGCACATCTCCAAAACAAAAAGGGAAGTGAAAAAGGGAGCCCTCCATGTACTTTAAGGCAAGAAGGAGCACGCGGATAAAAGCTGGCAGACCCCAGCCACATTCAAAGGAGCCAATTATGATTGAGGACACCACAGCTAAACAAAATGAAAAGTCTCCTTCAAAGGCATCCATCACTTATGAACGAGGAAGCCCGCAAATGTCCACCTGGAGAGAAAAGATTAAAATGATGGACACAAAGACATCTCTACAGGAAGCTGAGACAGTTCTACAAGAAACGCTGGCTAAGCTAAAGGAGACCGAGGAATTGGAAGAAAAGGCAGCTAAATCATCACAGGAGGAAGAAAAGGTTGAGAACATTTTGGAACCAAGCACCCAGCCTAGCTTGGGCTCCTACTATAACCTGTTAGAGGCCGGAAAGATAATTCCCCAAAAATTCGCAGTGTCACTTTTCTTTGCACTAGAAGAAGAGAGAGTGAGGACCCACACTTGGATGAAAATCACCAAGTCCAAGGATGTGGTAGACATAGGTCCCCTGGAAGAACAACTCAAGGAGGAAAGAAAGGAATTGGCTATGGTAAGACATGTGGAAAGCAGTTAGTGGGCCAAGCTATAGGAAGAAAACGAGCTGCTAAAACAGGAGCTACAGTTACAGGGACACTATAAGGAAGACAGGCCCCACATCTTGGGAGAACAACGGCAACAGGAAAATCCCACAGCATACAAAGAAACCCCTGATGAATAGCAGAGAAGAGATGGGATGCAGGCTAAAATTGAGGCACTAACTAGATAGCTAGAGGAAAAGGAATTGCAAGCAGCACAGGAGATACAGTCTCTAAGGCAACAGGTACAAGAGAAGGAAGCCCAACTGGCCTGCATGGCCAGCTGGGTAGTAAAGGCCATGTGGTGTAGGCAACCTACCAAATCATATGCCTTATACCTTAAGGATCAATGGTTGCGGTTCTAGATTAACACCTTGGCCCAAAGGGGCACCACGCCATTTCAAAACTACCATCAATTCATGGCTTTATGTGACAGTAGCTCATCAGAGGACAAGGCCAAATTATCAGAGTTCTACCTACATAACTTGGCCCTTCCCAACATGAATTTGTGGGACTCCAACACTGTGGTAGGAGATGTGCAACTTATGGCCATGGCCACTTGGCTAAATCATGAAGAAAAGAGAGCAACAGAGGTCAGAAATGTTATGGACAGGGAACTAAAGGAACCACTAATGATCAGAGCAGAGCCGGAGGATCCCTCAGCATTAATATATGCCCACTAGCACTTGGCCAATAACTCTCAAGCCCTACCAGATTACATTGAACAACAAGCTCAAGCCATAGCCCATTTTGAGGACATGGAGAGACTATTGGGGGATAACTGTTCATGCTTGCACACAGAAGTGGAACACACTGTCCCACAGCCTAAAAATAAGAGAATACCACTCCCCAACAAGGATGAGGGAGGCCTTGGCAAGAGTACCCCTCTACAAACAGTCCATACAGAATCATCACGCCAACTAGATCGGCCTAAAGTTCAACCCTCCCTTGCTTTTGGGGCTGCTAGAAGGAGTCAAAGGAGAGGAGGAACACATGCAATGGGAAGAAGTGGAAAGAAAAGCAGGATTTCATGACTGTAAAGAAGATATCACCTCGGAGGCCTGGGATGTGAGAGAGGCGGTCAAGGCAATCAAGGATGATGAGCTGGACTAGTTGCTCAGAGGATGAGCAACCCATTTAGCGGGGGGGTGATGATGTGCCCCAGAATTGGGTAACTTATTGGGCTCATTTTGCCTATCTGTTCTTCATCAATCCACCATTTTTCATAGTTTATGCATGTTTTTTGAGTATACTTATGTTAGTTGAACGAATGAGAATAGTCACTTGACCAAGAAGGCTAACACGTGGTTATTGCAGATTTTTGGACAAATTTTGGACCAAGGACAAGCAATTATGAGCCAGATGATAGCCAAGCATGAAGGAAAAAGGGTGAGGATTCATAGGCAGGGTGTCTCCTGCATTAAATGGCCCCTTCCTCTAATTCTCCACCCTCAACTCGGAGTTCAGCAGGCCACTGAAAAGGATTCCCAAAGGCAGCCGAGCAGTTTTGTGTAAAGTGGCTGATCACTGGCAGTTTGAGCAGCCGAGTCCCTTGAGTTAAGGAGGGCTGTTGGGGACCCTTGTAGTGCATAAATAGGAAGGCTTCTAGCCTTTGTAGGTTACTTTTTGAATAGTTGTATTTTGCACTATAGTGCTGTTATTTTTTCAACTCATTTTGTAGCTGTTGTTGTACAACTTTCTTTGTGACATGCTTATTTTTGTGTAATGGAAAGCAGTTTCATTTGGAACCAGTTCTGAGCTTTTTCTTAGGAGCCTGTAGCTCTTGGGGTTGGGCCCAACCCAAGTGCCAAGGCTTCCTTTGTGTACTGTTATTTGCTTTTAACGTTTTTGCAAAATAATTTTTGTTAAGTAGATTATAATCTTGCTTGGTTACCTAGATCATTGTTGATGATTAAAAAGGATTTTCATGTTTAGATTGATTTGATAGATTAATAACAAAGAATATCTTCAGGAAAAGGCTATCAAGCACCTCTGTTCTCACCTCTCCCTCAATGGGACCATGAGTTGGGACCAAGGTGACCTTGCTGCCACCAAAAACGTTGTCTTTGCTTCATCATGCAATTATTAGTGTTAGATTCTCATTTGCAGAAGTTGATACCAGTTGTGGTTACATGCTCAGGTTCAGGATTACTCAGTTTGCATAGCTATTTCACATGATTTCATTGCAAATAAACTTTTGTTCACTTTCTTTGCTGTTATTTAGGACATATTAGGTTAAAGTAGCTAGGTCCTTGATTTTCCAAGCCTTTGTTTGTTCAGTTTGAGAAATAACTTGCAGAGCACCTGTAATACCTCTCTATCTACCCATACTCCATCAATCCCACCTTCTCCATCCCCTAACTTGGATTCTTGCCTTGAATCTGCCACATTCTCTCGCTTTGCCCTAATTTCCATATTTTTGTTCAACATTGCTCTACCCCTCCTTGAACAAATCCAACCATCCTCACCACTCCTCAGCTCCATCCACCAAGTCTTGGACTTCCTCACATCCTTAGCTCACCTCCATACCCACTTCTTCACCTTTCTTCCTCCATCAACCCTCCAAAATGCCCTTTCAGAACATCCTGTAGAAATTACAGAACATCCTGTAGAACCCCTGCAGACTTCCTGTAGAAGCTCATGAAAGAAGTTTCTTGATATCCGAACACTGTGAAACTCTCTGGAAGGGTGCTAGGGACCCCTTAGGCCCTCTTTGAACCTTCCCAACCTCCTGCAAGAATTTCCTCTCGCCAATCCACCTCTGCACAGTTAAAAATAGTTAAAGCACATGCACGATAATTTTGACAACTTACTCAAAAGTACAAAAAGATGTTTTTTTCAGATGTTACTATAGAAGTAACTTAGACACATGCATTTTACCTTCCTAGAAGTCAATGGCATCTATCCCAGTAGCTTTCATCCTCCTTCTTGCATCAGTAGGGCTAGCTAGTAAAATTAGGGTTTGCACTTCCTTTCCGCTTTCTAGTTTCTTTCTACAAGTAGATTAGCCTCCTTTGATTTAGCTTCCATCCATTAGTTAAAAAGATTCCTCTTAGAGCTCATAGAAGTTGGCTTAAGCTCCTAGCTGACTCGTGCCAGCTGACCAAGTGACAGCCACGGCAAGAGCTAGTACTTGTGCATATAGCACCATCGCTTCCAAGTTTGTTACGAACTACCAGGTTGATAAAAGTAAAGAAGGGAGTCCCAGGAGTTGCAGCATTATTGCTACAATACTGGAGCCCACCAATACCATGCAATCCAAAATATTTAGTAGAGAAAAGCTTAACTAAACACATAGATAAAAAGAACCGTGTACAAATATATAAATACGAGAACAATAGCAAGGGTTTCGGGGCTACTCAAAGTGGTAGATATGACAAACTTAGAGACGCCTATCTGGCAAGTGTCTGAGAGATCATGCCACCATGGCTAATTTTATGTCTATATGTTCCACCAATAGAATACATTCAATGCCAGTCCTCATAAATATAATTAATCTTTATTTATACTTGTTTGAATAATTGTGTGTTTCGTAGAAATGGATCAGCCCTTATATTTATAGTATGCAAGTGCTCCCAGGGGTTGGGTCAAGCTAACAACAGGATACATCATTTTGGGCTTACAAGATAAAGGCTCACCCATTGTGAAACATATAAAGCTCACCATGCCGCCCTTCTCAAGATTCCAAAAAAACGTAGTTTAGGGCCTTAAAATGGCTCCAAAAGTTAAGGACACGAAACACTGCCAAAAATAGTAAATTGTGCTACAATTAAGGAAACTAAATGAAACAATGGTGGGGGTCCAAGTGGAATAGGTGGATGGCCACCAATATCCACCTGGATCATATAAAGAGAGAATGATGGGACGAAAAGGGCATCTCATCATGGGGTAGTGTGATTCTTGCATGGAGGTACCTCACAAAGAAATACACATGGAATAGATGCAATAGTGCAAGAAGATACCATGCAATACAAAATGTTTAGTAGGGTAAAACTTAACTACTCATGTAGATAAAACAACCATGTAGAAATGTTTGAAATACAAGAAGAAATGGCCAAGGGTTTGTAGTCTACTCAGATTGGTAGATTTGACAAACTGAGAGAGGCCGATATGGCAAGTGTTTTAGAGAGACTCGCTTGAATACCACTATCAAAATATGAAACTCAAAATGAAAGATAAGCATTTGTCTTTTCATTAAATATTATACAAATATAAATACAATATTATGACCATTTGATTCATCATTCAAGAGCTCTTAGACTCCATATGATGGTTCATATTCCACATCATAACCTTAATGGACTAGGTGTCGAACACCTTTAATAATTTCAAATTCCAAACCCTTGGTTTCTAACATATGAAATTGGAAAATATTCTCAGTGTAAAATGTGATGATTATTAACTAACTAATAATTTATATTTTATTTTATGAAAAAATTATTTTTAAAGTGTTTTTTAAGTAGAAAATAATGTATTTAAATGTGGCCCAAAGGTTGCATTCAAAAGGTAGGGTGAATCAATGCGAGAGAATTTTATCATTTCATAACTTTTTCTAATCAATCAATCATGTAGGATTGAAGGATAACCATAATCATCAAATCATCATAAAAAGTAATCCATTATAAAGCTAGTATCACATCAATAACACATTATCACATCACAAGGGACACAAGATTTTTACATGGAAACCCATAAGGGAGAAATCCATAAATCCTTCTTCTTATTTATCTTCAATTCATTACATATATTTGTAGGCTACAACATGATAGAGGAAAGTACCCCCAATAAATGTAACCTACCACTTACAGTAGGCTAAAACCTATCTAACATACCAACCTCAAAAGAATGCAAGTAGTTACTTACTATAGAATACAACCTTATTGAGGGTCCAACTTAATGACAAATGGGATCCAATATGCTTTAGGATCCAACTTGATTGAGGCTTCATTTTGATTGAGGATTTTTTTTTATTGAGGATTCAACTGTGATGGAGGCTCCAAACTCCTCCTTCAATTTCCTTGTGTACCTCTATTTCATATCATTTTCAAACTAGATCTATTTCCATTATATATCACTAATGTACAAGTAGACTCCACAACCTATAATTTATGTCATTGTGAAGTTCAAAATCACTACCAAAATCTACAAGCACTTCCACCACTACATGTGGGCTTCATTCAATGAACCTATGACATATCACGTGTATTTGTGGAATACTAAACAATACCCTTAGTTTGAGTACAAATTGGAAAATAACTCTAAAAGAAATAAATTAACCTTCTACCAATACAAACCCCATAAACCTTCCCAATTTAGAAAACCCCTACTTTCACTAGATATTGTAGATATCTATTTTCTCATTAAAATTTTTTGTACAACTTAATAGTTTTTCATTAACTTTGAGCTCCATTTTTTATACCTGCCAATATAAAAATCGTAACCCCCTATTATATGCTCAATATAATATTTTAATTTTTCCTCAATATATCCCCTAATATGAACGCATGCGGTATGGTATTTCTCCCCCAATGAAGCTATATCATGCACCATTTTCATTGTAATCACTTTTAACACAACTACTATCATGAATTATAAATACTGCCATAAACTATCATAAAAACAACTATAAGTAGTTTTCATGTTGTTTCCCATACTCTGCTTCTACAAGTTTATCAACTTTGTCACCCAATTCCCTTGTCAGAACCTAGTTTCACTATGCATTCAAAAAGATTACAACTTGGTTATACCCCCTCAAAACATACAAAATGCATTATAGTTTTCAAACTAGTGTCAAAATGTCATCACACTCTCTTGTTAGTTTCACTTCTAAGACCCAATCACTCAAATTCTTCTAGAACTCAATTGGGAAAAATAATGGCATCAAAAACCAAAAATAACCATATAAAACTATATAATAAATTATGTGTGCTATAGTTTTCCTATTTTCAGGCATGCTAAACAGTATACCCATGTCCATCGCTAATGCTACTATTTGTGCACTTCTTATGTGTTATCCATGTGAAAAAATAACAAACATATTTTAATGATAAAAATATGAACTAACATGTCACCTTCAGGGGTTGAACCCATGACTTTTTGTATACAAATTCTCACATCTTACCAACTCATCTACCTTGGTGTAGCTTGTAATGTTATGCTTAATGATTCTCGTATTAAAATAGTTTGAATTCCAAACTAGGCAAGACCATTACCATGCCAAAGCTTCCCTATGTTTTTCATGTTGATCCATATCTCTATGCAAATAGTAATATACAACTTATATCAACCTTCCCTTATTATATATGCAGAAAACGATAGAGCCACCATGACTTTCCTAGCAACATCTCACATGAACAATCCTCTTTGTGTTGTTGTAACTAAAGAAAAGTTTCCCATATATATACATAGTCAGAGGCACCATGGCTTTGATGGAAACCTCTTACATCAATCGTCCTTTGTTGTTTCTTGTAAAAAATTCGATGTCAATATCTATATATTTACGACAATATTGTTCCACTATGGCTAATTTTATGTCTATATGTTCTGCCAATAGAATACATTCAATGCTAGACCTCACAAAAAATAATTGATCTTTCTGTATACTTGCTTGAATAATTGTGTGTTTTGGAGAAATCGATAATCTCTTATATTTATAGTATGCGAGTGGTACTAGGGGTTGGGTCAAGATAACCACAAGCCACATCATTTGGGGCTTAGAAGTTAGAGGCTTACCCATTGGAAAATATATAAGGATGACCATTTGACCCTTCTCAAGATTCCATATGACCAAGAATTGGACCAACATTAGCACCTTTTTTAGTTTGGCCCCATATGACCATGTTATCGCCCCATGTGAATTGAGGTCATTAATAATTCACATTATCATGTCAACATTAAATCATCATAAAATGTGGTATTTCTTGAGGGGTGCTACATGTCACATATTTTTAGAATTTCCACTAACCAAAGTGTGCCAAATTTCCTTACCATGTGGCAACCTCTAGTGGTGAAACATAACTACGATGACATCATCTAATGAGATGTTGAGCTATTTTTTCTATTGACTATGCAAGAGTGCAATGTGTCATTCATCCAATAGATCCATGTCACCATCATGTGAAATGTTGTCATGTGTTTTCATTCAATTGGGTCTATACAACTAGTTAAACATCATGTAACTTTAACATGATGTGTTCGTTGAAATGTTGTGGGTGTTATTGATTGGATTAAGAGTTGCACACCACTTGAAATCATTAAATATTGTGCATTCTTAGTTGTGTTGCTCCTAATAATGCACATTGATCTCAAGAATGGCACCATTATTGGTTTTGTTGTTCTCAAGAATGACAATGATTTCCTCCTAGGTGGTAGTCGGGGTTAGTCCCTAACTGGTTGCCCCTTGTCTTCTCTCTGTGACTTAATGGTCCCTATGGAATATGGCTATTCCCCTCTAGCCGTAAACATTATTTTTCCTCTTCCTCCCATTAAGCCTTCTTCGTTGATGATTGCAGAAATAAAGAAGCATTTTCTTAAATCTACTGCTCCGTCAAGTGGTTACAATATCCTAGTTGTAGGTATGAATGTTAACATTTATCATGTGGTTTTTTCCACTTTATTCTTTGGGATTATTCCCTATTCTAAAGTGGCTTCATCCTCCGAAGTCATCGGGGTTCTTCCCTTTGCCCCTTTACCTTTTTGCAGCATTGTGAAGACTACTTCTTGTAGTATTCCTATAGGGCCGCCTCCTCCCTCTGCTCATGACACTCTAAAACCAGTTTATGAATTCCTCTCATCTATGATTGTAGTTTTCTAAGTTCCCATGATTGAGGTTCCTGTAGTGGTTGAGGCACTTTATAAGGCAATTTTTTTTCCAGGAGTTGATTCATTTACAGGTTCAATGGTTTGTGGCCAAGGCTCATTGATCTTCATTCTTGGATTTTCAAGAAGTGGAAACCTATAATTTCTGATGCTTTGAATATCTACCCACTGGTGATAGGTTTTTTTATTATTGTATTTGACAAACTTGAAGAAATAACTTTAATTTCTAGCTCTGGTCTATGGTTTTTGGGTAGCATAAGGATCTCTATGTAGCCTTGGTTTCCCTCTTTCAAACCCCTCATAGCTTCAATAACTATTTCTCCAACTTGGTTAAGGCTCCCTAATATTCCTTGCATTTGAGGAATCACGCTTCATTGAATTCAATTTGTAATTCTTTATGCAAATTCTATTGTTGAGGTGATGATAACAAAATCTACCTGAAGCCCACATATGTGAGACATATGCTAGCATATGTGTCGAAATGGATTTTAGTAAAGGTTTTCCAGCTGAAATTAAGTTAACAGTTCCTGGATATATTTCAATACAAAAATTAGACTACGCAAATATCTCCTTTCATTCTAGAGCCTACTACTAGACTAACCATTCTCTCAAATCATGTCCCAAAGTTGGGAAGAATAAAGCTAAGAATATGAGTCATAAAACTTTTTAGTGGTGTTGAAAAATGTAGCTTTAGTTGGTATTTTCATTGGCATATTATTGGAGACAATTAAAATTTTATTCTTGTCAAGTTGGCTTCCTAAAATATTAGGTCAGTTCCATGGTATAAAAGGTGGCTTTTCAAGGGTCATGGCCTTCACATTGACCACTCTAAATAAAGCAAAGTTGGATGTCATTTGGTATCGAACTATCACATAAACAAAAACATGGTCTCAGAGCTAAGGTGATGAAGAAGGAAGTCTAAAGGTCACAACCTTTTGGCATATTTACAATAGTTACACATAAAGGTCTATCACATTCAGTAATGTCCAAATATTACATTTTTCTGAGGTCTACATTGTTATTCAATGTCCAAGCTCAAACAATCAGTTTGAATCTTTGTAACATGATCTAAAATTATGAGACATCCAATCTACTATATCAAATATATTGTGGTGATATTTTTGAGGTCTGGAATATCAATTGTAGGATTGTATCTTTAAGCAAGGAAGAATGCATATTTAAGAGTGATGGTCTAAAACTTCCATAGGCTTGAGAGCTCCATCTAAGATAGAGAAGAAACCATTTCTCTTATGACTGCATGAATTTTGATTGCAGGCCGAAAGGGACAATCTTATGTGCATATGAGCCAAAGTAGATGATTATTGTTCTGGAATATCTCTCGTATAATTCCCTATAGAGATCAGATTCAGACTGTGGCTTGCATTCTATAATGATCTTATTCACACACTTTTTATCTCTAAAGTTCGCATCAACTGTAGCTCATACAATATCACTGTGATCATAATTGTTCTATTGTCCGCATTAGGTTTGTTGTGAAAACCTTATCTTTTAGCATCACTGGCTTCTGTGTGGCTCGCATTCTCAAGAGGATCATATATATATATATATCATGTGGATTTGTGGCATCAAAATTTGTAGTCAATCTAAACAACCATGAAGAATTTTGAAACAAAACTTATGAAAGAATTTGATAATATTTCTTGAGTATGATTAGATCTTGTGATATATTTGAGAATAGTTTGAATTAGAGAATCAAATCAAGGTAACATAAGAAATCTATGTGAAAGTCTCCATCTCAAGGTTTGAGTTATGAAGATCTACAATCATTAAAACAAATAGCACTGCAATGATGTTTGGCAACCAAAAGATTTAAGTTATACGGGTTTGAAAGAACCATCTCTGGAGTAGTGAGTATATCTCTTCATAAAATAGAACTGTGAAAAGTATAAGAAGCGAGTGACATAAACAAAGGCTTTATAAATTGTGACACCAAAGGTTCTCTTGATGATATTGACATTTGAAAATGACATGGATGATGTTATTGGACTCCTTAATGGTGATCTAGACTCAGTGATGCTTACACATTGATGATGATTATGCTTTCTCCTTCATGATGATAATGTGAAATTCTTGATGATATGAAGTTAATTAATGCTGACTTGGTCAAGTTCAAGGCTTACTGTAAGTAATATTTTTTGTTATTTAAACATGTTTTTTTTTGTTATTACTTTTTTTTTAATGTAAGTAATATTTTTTGTTATTTAGACAGAGTCATTGGCACAATAAGTAATTGAGTAAGTGAGAGTGAGATTCTTGATGTTTGATAATTCTTTAAATTAAAATTAATCAAACATCTATAATCATTTCAGTATTTTTTATTCTAGCCTCCATTGATAATTACAAAATATAATTATCTTATTTTAAAATGGATATATGTCAACACAATATTGAGCATGAAAGCAATTACACAATTCTCTGATGCTTAGTTGTAAAATGGCAATGTAAATTCATTATGAATTTAAAAAAAGACAAAAATAGACAAATTATTTTATATTTACTTTCAATTACTTTAACCACTCTATATAGATATTTTAATAAAGATTTAAAAAACTTAAAAAATAATTAATTAAAGTGAAATATTTCTAAATATAGAAATATGAAATAGGAGAGTGGTAATGATAGATTAAGAACCATTTAATCATATAATTTAAGATAATGATTCACATTAATTAATAGCAATTTAATCAATAAGAATATTAAAATGCAATAAGTATAATATTTGTTTTCTCTAATTTATATAATTACTTATCTATTTATATATAGGGTTTATTTGAATCAGGTGGTGAAATATTTTTGAAAAGTACAAGGTTTAAAGATTTTTTTGCTTCTAATCACTTTACATGAAATTATATTAAAACAACTAACTAAACATGCATAGCATATTCATATTTGTTGTTTATTCTAATTGACATTGCTTTTTCTATTTAGAAAATAGTTTATTTTTATTTTAAGAGAAAGATATATTAACTCAATATATTTAGAAAATAGTGTTGTGAATAAGTACAGGTGGAGTGACATCCATGGATCCGTTTTTGGAGAAATTCTTCCCCTTAGTGTACCACAGGAAGCATTATGAAAATGACCATGATACCGATTACTGCAAGTACAACAACCAAGGCCTGGCTATGTTCACCTCGTCCCTCTACGTTGCAGGCCTTGTTGCGTCGCTGATTGCGTCTTCTATGACGAGGAAATATGGACGCAAGGCCACTATTATCAGCGGAGGTACCAGTTTCATCGTAGGCGCTTCTCTGAACGCCAGTGCCGTGAATTTGGCAATGCTCATTTTTGGGCGCATTATGCTTGGTTTCGGAATTGGCTTCGCAAATCAGGTAAATAAAATTAGCTAGATTAGATTTGCGGGTAACCAATGATTTGGTCGTTTGTCTTTGAAATTCAACTTAGAAGGACTCGGGATTCCAGTTCCACTTAGAATGACTTGGGTAACCTAACCTACACAGAAGTTTTAGTCTGAGCTTTTAGAACGAACCAATTGGGTTTGCATTAGACATTTTTAATAATAGTTTGGATCTGAATCATGACGTGGGAACTTTTTTACTAATAGTTTGGCCGATTCCAAGGACTTGGGTTTGCACTTGCAGGGTTTTTTATTAGTTCGAATTTGAATTTGAATGAATTAATGGGTTGACAGATTTTTATTTTTTGTTTCAAGGCCGTTCCTCTGTACCTGTCAGAGCTGGCTCCTCCAAAACTCCGTGGAGGACTCAATATGTTGTTCCAATTGGCCACAACACTTGGGATTTTCACAGCAAATTTGGTTAATTACGGCACTCAGAACATAACACCGTGGGGATGGCGTCTTTCTCTGGGTTTGGCTGCTGTTCCTGCACTTTTGATGACAGTTGGAGGCATGTTCCTTCCTGAGACTCCCAACAGTCTGATAGAACGTGGCCGTCTAGGCGAAGGGCGTGCTATCGTGGAGAAGACGAGGGGCACCAAGCATGTAGATGCAGAGTATCAAGATATGGTGGATGCCAGTGAATTGGCTAACGCCATCGAACATCCATCCAGAAATATTTTTGAGAGGAGGAATCGGCCACAGCTAGTGATGGCCATCTGCATGCCCATGTTTCAGATCTTGACTGGAATCAATTCCATATTGTTCTATGCCCCTGTTCTTTTCGGCACTTTGGGCTTTGGTGCAAAGGCTTCCCTCTATTCCTCCGTTTTGACCGGAGCTGTTCTTTTTCTTTCCGCCCTTCTATCAATTGCAACTGTTGACAAGTGGGGGCGCAGACCCTTGCTACTTGGTGGCGGCATTATGATGATACTATGTCAGGTATGAGAGAGGGTACGCACGTGCTTCTTTTATTTATTTTTTGTTGCATCTGGTTTTTGTATACATCAACTTTCAGTTGGTGTAACCAAGGCTTCCAACATAACATGCCCAGCAGCAGATTATGGACAGAGTTTTGGCCTCTTTTTTTTCGCATTCTTGCTGCTTTGCTTTCTGTTGGCTTCATCACTAACAATATTATCTTATTTTTTTCGCAGGTTGTTGTTGGCATAGTCTTGGCCCTAACGTTTGGAGGAGATCAACAACTATCCAAAGGATTCTCAGCATTGTTGGTAGCAGCCATCTGTTTATTTGTGGCTGCATTTGGGTGGTCATGGGGTCCTCTTGGATGGACTGTGCCCAGTGAAATTTTCCCACTGGAAACCCGCTCTGCTGGACAGGCCATAACTGTCTTTGTAAACCTCCTCTTCACATTTGCAATTGCACAATCCTTCCTATATCTTTTATGTACGTTCAAGTACGGGATTTTCCTCTTCTTTGCAGGCTGGATTTGTATCATGACTGCCTTTGTATACTTCTTCCTGCCTGAGACTAAGGGTGTGCCCATTGAAGAAATGATTCTTCAATGGAGAAAGCACTGGTTTTGGAAGAAAATCGTTCCATGTATGGATGAGGAGGTGATCAAAAGGCCATATGTGTGATTGAAATCAAGAACACTAATTTCATTTGAGAGTTTGACTCCTTTAATCTAATTTATTGTAATTTACAAATTTATTTTAAGATTTATTTCCACAACCTACCATATATCTAAAATCTCATCTGAGTAGTTTCTTTTCTTTTATATATGCTGAAAATCTGCCTATCCATGTAACGGTTCGGTATATGTATAAAATGATACACATCGAAATACTTTTATATATGCACGGGCAGGCACTTTTATATTTGAGCATTTATAAAAATACCTCTCAATATAAGTGAAGGATTAAAAATGCATGTGCCAATGTGGAAGCACGTATGTATATGTGTGAATTGCTGTGGAATTGCTTTTATGCAACATATATGTAAATTGTGATTCATTATATAGATATAAACTGATGCACTTTCATATATGTGTGAAATGTTTCTATACTGTCATATATGTGTGAAATGTTTCTATATATATATTAAATATTTTTGTATTTATATTTATAGGAAAACATTTTTATATATATTCATTCATTTTTATATGTAAATAAAAATATTATTTTATATAAACACTAAAGAATTTTTCTTGCATATATATGGAAGCATTTTCATATGTGATTGCATATATGTATATATATGACTTCTATGTATGCACATATCTGGCACAATGAGGTTTTTGGTTGTGAGCCTGCTACCCAAGTGTCTCGAGGCATAGTTAAGAGGGGGCCAAAATGGGATACCCCTGACATGCATGGGGATTTGAACCTTCAGGATATTAATGGCACAACATTTGGATATGGAAGGCTAGGGCCTAAACTTCGTGCGATAGAGAAGGAAATAAGAGTTTGGGCAAAACACCCTCCAAATCTAATGAAAATACGATAGGAGAATGTTTCTCTAGAATTATTGGGTTGCAGTCTCATCCTAGATTCCATAATGAAGTTACCTAATTTTTGTCTATTTTTAGCTATTAAGATATCTGGCAACCGAATCAATCACATAAAAATATTAGTTGTCGACATATTTCAAACCATCCAATATGGTTCATCATCATGACATGCGTTTTATAGGAAACAATTTACAATGAAAATCCTATTTTTGGATGCACAATTGGATAGAATATTAAAATCTTCGAACCAAATTCCTCTAATAGACCCATCGTAATGTACAAAAAACGTCCTATCTACTTCAATGTTAGAGGGCACCAAGGCCTTCACTTTAGATCCCAACCCATCAAGTATCTAGTGAATGGATATACCTCAATACCATATTATTTAATTATATCCACACCTTTAGTCATTGTCACTCTACCCTATTTGTCCAAAAGAATAAGGCACAAATTTCCATCAACATAAAGAGTCTGATCAAGCTTCTTCCTTGTAATTTCATCCAAGAACGGTAGGGAAATCCATGGCATGGTCTTGTGGTATTTCTTAAATGACTTCTTATTACAATTTGCATAAATGACTATTTCCCAAAGTCATCTTTATCTAATTATTTCAAATATATTTCATACAAAACAAAGGTGAATTACCAACATCAAGGGGATCAATGGGCAGAGAAGTATAGACCCAATTATTTTCCATCATTTTCCACTTCTATGGTATTCAAAGAACAAGTTTGAATCTTCTTTATTCTTTGATTGCCTAAGAAGGTATAAATCTCATATTATGCTCATATTCAAAATGAGCCAAAAACCTTCTTAGGAAAATGTGAACCACAGGTGAGGAGTTTTCATGGGAATACTCAAGGTTGCATTTCTATTTAAGCAGAAAAGTGAGCCCAAAACATGACCTTGTTGGATTTTTATTATGCTAATAGGAGTTGAGATGAATGGTGGAATTAAGAGATGGTTTTTTAAGAAACTGCCCTCCTCAACATCCTCCTCTCCTCCGGCATCGCCATGTCTTCCCTCAAATAATGCCTGACATTCCACATGTTCTTTCCCTCATAGTAAATTGAATTTTGCCTACAATGTGTTAATGTTGTACAATCAGTTTATGTTGATTTCGATGTCTAGTTTTAGGTCTCCAATGGGGGAACTTACACAGACAAGTGTTCTTTTAAAATCCACCAATATATTTGGTTATAGGAGGAATAAGGAGATAGCAATAAGAACTTGAAGTCAAAGAAACTCCACCACTTCCCAATAAGATCATATCAGTTGTGACTATGATACTAAATATCATGTTCTAGGAAAAATACACATTCCAATAGACTGGCCATCATTAGCGTAGAAAATAATCATGAATTATGACAAGTCTAAAGCGTCCAAATTTGATCTCTTACAAGCAAAATAATTGAGCTCCCACGAGCTGAAGCAACTCATTGATTCCATGATATTTCTATTAAGTTGTAAGTGGTTAAGTAGAGAGCACCAACTCCTCCATTAAACATAAAGAGCACAGAATTTTTGATAGCGATGTAATGCAAAAGCATGTTACATAATGATTGAGGCATCATTGAAAGTTCCTTCCATGGGATGTCGTTCAGGTTTGGATTCTTCTTCTTGATATCCAATAGTTGAATGACCCACTAGTTAGGAATCATCTATGGCATATGATGTTGCACATCAAATGTCTAAAGCTTAGCTCCATTGAATGCAACTAAACCCATGGAGGTGGCGACTATCAATTTTGATCCTCACATGAACAACTAAGGAAATTTTTTATGTACATTGCCATGGGACCAAAATAAGAATGTAAAGCTCAAGCTCCCACCTTGCATAATAAAAGCAACAATCCTTGCAATATCTATGGAAATAGAAAAAGGCAAGCAATTTGGTTGTTGGCTGGAATACTCATTGCACAGAAAGATATTGTATTTGACATCTCAAATTCATTTAGATTCGAGGGATTGGGAGAAAAAGAAATAGCCACAAATTTTGACAATATTTGCAATGGAGAATAAACCGATGTTTCATGTTCAAGTGTTGGTGTGGCTTATGTTTGACATCATATATTTGCTTATCAGTTGTTCAAAATTTGATTTTTATAAGATGGACAATGGTTCTGTAAATGTAATATTATAGTAAAAATATGCTACAAAGAGAGAAAGATGATGGGAAAAGAGAATCTCATCATGGGCTAGTGGGATTCTTACGTGGAGATACTACACAGAGAAACGTGCATGGGAGAGATGCAATAGTGCAAGAAGATACCAGGCAATCCAAAATGTTTGGTAGAGAAAAACTTAACTCTACACACTATTAGTATGAAAATTATTAGTAGATGTACCAAAAATGGTTCACTTAAGTTGTTGGTGACATGTATCCCTAACAATAGAAAATCGATGCTTTTATGTTTCAAATATACAATAAAACATGAGAAAACCCTGCAACAAATATATGATGCAAACCCAAAACATATAACAGGAGAAAATTGAAGTGCAATAAAGAGATGGAGGACTCAAATGAATAATGATTTTATTAATACACCTAGTGAGGAATATTTACAACATGGATTTGTCAACCTCCATCCGTGGGATGGGTTATTTTACACCTTGTGCTTCAACCATGTGTTTCTCTCTCTGAATATGCAGAAAACCCAAAAGCAAGTTGGAACTCAAATGGGAGCTCGAATGTTATGACATGATAATGGTGATGATGATAATGATCATGGTGAAGAATGAATGGAAAAACCTCTATTTGTAACAAAGTATTGATCCAAATTAGGAATTAGAAAATAGTAAAATATTATTGATTAAATAAAAATTTGTTTGTTGTGAATACTTTATTATAGTTTTGAGAGGGAAAAGATATTAAAAATGTTCAGATATATTTATTTAGAAAGTGGTTGAAGTAATTATCAAATAAAAATGATTTATTAATCTCTTTGTGAGAATTAAGAAATGTGTGAATTTGAAACAATTTTTAAATAATTGTTTAACAATTATCTCAACAGTAAAACTAGGAATAATAAATAAATAATTATAAGGTGATTAAGTTATATGTGGCAAGAAATGTTTATCAAATGTTCTTTATATACAACTTGAGTGGGCCTAATGGTTAAGAGCATGTGTTTCCTACTAAGAGGTCACAGGTTCGAAACCAGAGGGCAGTAGAGTATGTATGCCTTTGTAGACTTAGCAGTCAAATGGTGGGTACCTTGTCCCACAAATAACGAGGTCTCATACACCACTGATGTCTGGCTTGGACATGACCTTAAAATTGGATAATTATTATTATTATTATTATTATTTCTAAAGAGAAGTAAATAAATAATGATTTATTTAATTATTCTCATGGGGATTTTTGAATTTTAATGAGAAATAATTTAGTAAAATTGGTTTACTAAATTATTTACTATGGTGAAAGTGAATTTACCATGCTAAAATTAATCTTACATGGTGTATTTTGATCAGGGAAAATTTTAAGAACCCCCCCTAAATTTACATGTATAATAAATGGGTGAATCTCCATGGTATATAGGAAAAATGGAAGGCGATTTTATCAATAATATGATATGTATATATAATTTTTTGGCGAATCTCTCACCAGGCATGGCGAATATTTTACTTAATTATAAAATCTTGTGTTTATTGAATACACAAATGAAATCATTGAATTTCTTTAAAATATCTTTTGAAATCAAAATTACCGAAATTACATATCGATAATCTAGTGGATGTAAGATAAAATTCACCCGTGCCATTCACAGAAAGCATGAGAAAACCTAATACTATATATAAAACCAAGAAAAATTCAAATTCATCACTTCTAGGGACCTCATAACCACCCTGCCATACACAAGTATGTTCCTGTTTGCAATTAGAAAAATTACCCAAATTACAATATGTTTACTCCACTTCTAGGGACCTCGTAACCACCCTGCCGATACACAGTATGTTCCCGTTTGCAATTAGAAAAATTACCCAAATTACAATATGTTTACTCCAGCATATGTTTGAAAGTTATAGAAGGATGACTAGTGCAATCAATCCATTCCTTTTAGCCCTGGGTTTGTTTCAGTTTAAAACAGAAGTATACAAATATACTTGTCGAATGTCTATGCTTTAACCATTCACCTTAAGATGTTTTTACAATATAATTTCCTAAGTCTATTTAATATCTTCATTATCATAAAAACCAACCTATATCCATCTTAACTCCACATCTACCACTCTTAGGAGGCTGAAATCTATTTATCCCTCTGAGCACTTGGTAGACACAGAATTAAGATGGATCTAAGATAGAATTTCCCCTTTAATTAGTCTATGCTCACATGAATACCATGGGTCAATACCATGGATTATCATAAACTTGGAGCTTAAAAATTACAATTAGTAATTTATAAAAATTAATAAAATTAATAGTTGATTTTTATTTTATTTTTTATTTTAACCAAGCTAAAATGTTTAACATACATTACATTACAACATCCATTTTTACTCTTATCGACCAAGCCCCGAAAGGGATCAAATATTTTTTCACTCTATGCTAGTTTGCATATCACGATATTTGATACCTCTCGGGGGTTAGTAGATCAGAGTAAAGATGGATCTATGCTGGTTTAATTCCCCCATTTAAATAGGCTACAGTTTAGGTGAATACCATGGGTCAATACCATGTGCCATTTTGGTGAATACCATGGGTCAATACCATGTGCCATTTTTATTTTTATTAATACTAATATTAGGGTTAACAATGTTTTTTTGCATGGTATTAAT
>APFE031505340.1:0-13206 GCA_000404065.3 Pinus taeda
CTCCAACAACCAACCTGTTTGAAAGCTTGTCCAATATAATACACCTGCCTGACCTACGATCCTTCTCTTCTATAAAAAAATCCATGGAATTCCTGCAAGATGAAAATTGAAAGAGCTTGCACCATCTTAATCTTGATCATTGCCTCGCTTGAAATGAAAAGGGAAGCTACTTCATTTGGACTTCAAAGAATTCTGATTAAGTGCTTGTCAATTTGCTTCTCATAGATGAACCCAAACATAATCATAACTGAAAATACTTGGCTCCCTTTTTGAAATTTGAAAAATGACTTGACCAAGACTGACTTACAACTTTGAAACCATACAAGTTGTCCAAATTGTTTTTTTGAAATTTTGGTCAGTGATAACACCCTTGATCCATCATTGAGTTGACTTAGAGGGCTGAAGCTCTTGGGTTAGGGCCCAACCCTAGTAGCAGAGGTTCCTATTTTTGTAGATGTATGCTTAAACTACATTCATAGTTAGTTTTTGAACTAGTTTTAGTGCTCTTAATTTGCAAGTATTGGTATAATTAATTAGTTGTCTTCCATTTGTGGATAGTTAGAATAGTGATATCATAGTGAAAAAAGACATTTCCTAAAAGGTGGTGATAGTGGTTTTCACCTCATCTCTCTCTTTTGGGATCACGACTTGAGGGAGACTTTCATAAAACCTAAAAACATAATTCTTTCTATGTTGCATAATTTAGGGTTTCTTGATGAGTAGGTCATTGTCTTTAGTTTCTTAGGATCAGTTGTAATTTTAATTTTTGATATCTTAAGTTTGCATTGGTTTCAAAGCACCTTGATTCATGCACTTAGCCATTAGATGGTAATAACTCTATGTTCTTCCATTTAATAAATCTTTCCCATGTATAGATGAATTTGTGTATAGATGTAGACAAGAATGTGTGTTATTGCAGGAGCTTATACATTGTAGGGAGGCCTCATTTCATTCATCTTATCCAAGACTTATCCACCCATGTTTCCAAAATCCACTAAAATTTCAATCTGAATTCTAGTTTTAGAAGCAAAAATTGCCATTTCCATTGAGAAAAATCCAATCATCTTGAAGCACTTGGATGAGCCCTAGGTAATGTTTAAACTCTCCATACCTTATTCTCTCATTATATACCTTTCCCACACTTCATTCCACCTTCTAAAGAACTTCCTAATCTTTCGGTCTGTCTCGTGTAGTAAAATAGGGGATCATATAGGAGAACAAGGACATCTTGTAGTTTTCCTATAGAAAATTTTGTAGCAGCCTGTTTTGAGCCCGAATTTAGAAAAATCATCACTAAAGCTGGGTTTAGGCCTCTACTTGACCTCCATACCATTAATACCATTCTAACCCTCTGCCTCCATAATCGTCTCCAATTCCAAAGAACAAGTTAAGATTAGCATTTACATTCATAAAATGAAAAGATAAGGAAAATGATGTTTTTTTTATTTCTTAATTAGCACATGGATGCAACAGTTAGCAATCCTTTAGATCAGATTCCACGCTCAGCTAGTTTAATTCATCACATGTTATAAATAGGGTTAAGCTAGGTTTACTTTGAAAGTAAAATGTATCAATGAGTAGATAGAGGATTTCATGTTATTTTACAAGCATCTTCCAACTCAATCTTTCATTTCTTAAAATAGGAAGCTTTTCTTTTCTTTCATTTAGGAGAATTTTCCCTTCTTGAGTTGGTAGTTACACTTCTTCTAGACAATAGAATATATTTTTGGGAAACCATAATGGTCTATCATCCCAGTTGAATAGTTAAAAGAGTAGACCCTTACATCTATTTGTGTACAAAACACTATCACCTCCAAGTTTGTACGAACCCCAGGTTGATGAAGTAAAGTTGGTAGCCCTAGGAGGTGTAACATTCTTATTGCAATACTTGCGCTCATCACTATTAGTAGAGGGATAATATCATGCATGGTTCTATAATTTATGCCTATGGAAATTACAGAGGCCAGAGATCTCTGTGTGAACTACTTTCACTTGTACAACCACCTTAAGAAATTCATATAATACATAGTAGAATGGTGTCTAGAATCTAGCGAAATTCTGAGGAATAATAATACTTATGGGAGGATATGAGCCCAATATTGGAAAATCATGGAAGAGGAAGTGATAACTCAAGGAAATATTATTATTTTCATGGTTAACTAAGGAAGTTGTTAGGCTTAGAGTAGGAAAGAAAATAATGGGTCTGTAACCTACTCTTCCTGACTGTGAGTGGCATATGCATGGACCCTTGTCTCATGTGGATAGATCTATGATGAGTCAAAAGGAGAGAAAACCTCATAGAAGGGTAGGCTTTCTTTCTCCATGCTCCCTTTTTTTATCTAATTAATTTGATGACAAATTATTACCCATTTCCTTTTTTCATTCTTGATCTTTTAGTGATTGACATAGCATGTAGAGATAAAGGATGTGTGACAACGATATTTTTCTTAATGTAGGAGTCTGAAGAGTACCATCCATCTTCTCTTCTACAATCAGGTATTATGTCTCGAAATATCAAAGAGACTTCCTCTAAGCCATCATCTTTCTTGCAAATTAGTCAAGGTGCATTATAACATCAACCTGTAATTAGTCGACCTCCTCATAAGTCACATCAAAATAATAGTGCAATTTCATGATCAAGTTTGAGAACACTTCAATATTTTATTCTTGGTGGCAACAATTCAAGTTCTAGCTTGGCATCTTCATTCAATTTAACAAATTATGATGGTCACCCTGTGGCTTCAGTGAATGACTTTAGGTTAGGAGGTACATAAATTCCACTAGGAATGGTACCAAAATCTCAGGAAAATATTGGATCTTCTCTTGGCTTTGATACCCCGAGATTTTAATTCATGTAACTTGTGACACCATAATCAAGCAACATTTCATTGTCAAAAAGGAAACAATCCCAAACACTTGCTTCTCTGTCTCCTATCACGCAATATGTATTGCCTTTTTTGCAAACTCCGTGACCTCTAACTCCATCTACACCACCCCTTCAAATAATGTATTAATGTTTCTTTTATCCTTTGTTGAATTTTTTTGTTTGGATCATGTGGTTTTGATGCTAACTGGTATTCTATGATAATTTTATTATAAATTTTGAAAAATTCTAGTGATACCATATATATGCTTCTCTTTTTCTCATTTTATTCTAAAGTGTGCTTAGATAATGAAGAAACTAGTTGTGCATGGGAATGCATATGTTTATGGGGATGAAGGTTTCCACTATGGAGTGTTGTCATTTTTCTGTAATCTTGTCTTTCATGAAATATTTTGACTTTTACAAATATATTTATGCTTTATTT
Organism: Pinus taeda; assembly: GCA_000404065.3. Classification (NCBI taxonomy): domain Eukaryota; kingdom Viridiplantae; phylum Streptophyta; class Pinopsida; order Pinales; family Pinaceae; genus Pinus; species Pinus taeda. Next base: position 3,309 of record APFE031505340.1, read on the forward strand.
CACTATATTATGCCTTCAAATGTACTTGAAAATACATAACATGTCTAACAACATATAATGTTATTGGTAAGAGTCATCATTAACATGGAGGATTCGCGTTAGGATTTATTTCTCTTTGGAATTGGCATCAAATTTTTAAGAAACATGACATCCTCCATATATCCTTCATTTCAATAAAAATGTGTCTAACACCATTTACGATTACATGTTGACATACATGTTCCAACCTTTTGGTTGCTTCAACAACATAAACTTTCCTTGCACGAGCTTGTGCATACTAGATTGCCAAATTTCCACTTCCTGCACCTACATCCAAAATAGTCTTGCCTTCAAAGTGGTGCATGCTCTCAAATATATTTGTTTAATAAGCATACATCCTCACATGTCACATTTGGGAAAAGAGTTATAGGGAATCTCCACAATTCCCTCACTTCCCATGTCTTTCCTTTCACCAAATCACTAATGATCATGCATAGCCTTTACTAAATAACGAAGCTTGTCTCTCTTCAACATTTCGTAATTATAATGAAAAATTGCCTCAAGATATTGTTTATCAATAAAAATTTCCTCATGAGAGGGTGTCTCATCTCGAGGAATAATTTTCTCATCAACAGAACATTTTTAGGGAATTTATAAAGAGGATGATAGAATAAATTTCAAACATATAGTTAAAGAAGGCTTCATATTTCCCCAATTTTGTCGGTGAGGTGGGTAATGAGGCATTTATGGATCAAATATCAAAGGAAGAACTATAGAAAGTTATGCATTTTTTCAAAAGGATAAGAACCCTTAGCCATTTAACAAGACAATATAATTCTTCTAGGGGTTCTATGAATTCATTGAAAAAGACCAACTAAGAATTGATGACAAATTAAAATAAATAGGCAATATTTGGGAGATTTCAATTCAACATTTCGAGCTTTAATCCCAAAATTTTTACAAGAATGAAATTTTCCATGATTTGAGATCCATATCACTATGTAATTGCGTCTATGAAATCATTGCAAGACTGATTACATGTAGGGTCAAAAGCCAGTAAGCTAATTCCATGTGATTAGAACAATTTGGCATCCTTCCTGAGAAACAAATCTATTACATAATAAGAGTAGAACAAGAATAAATTTATAACTTCAAACCAAGAAATTAAAATAAATGTTAATGAGTTTGTCTTTCCAAGGCATATGATAGAGAAAATTGGCTTTATTTATGGCTACTCATCCATATATGGTTCAATTTTCAATTGGTTAAATAGATAATGAATTGTCTTTCCTCAATATATTTGCAATTCTAATTACTGGCTTAGCCTATTCTTCTATCATGCCTTCAAGATACCAACCTCTGCTATATTTTACTATAGAATAGGTGGTCTCAATAAAGCTATGACAGAGTCAAAAGGAGTTATAAGCTTCAGAACTATACAAATAGGAAGATCCCTAAACTTGACATATTTACTCTTTTTTGATTATGTTTTTCTCTTGGGCGATACGACCATGGTAGATGAAATTAAGCTGAAGGACATACGCTTGAAGAAAAAGAATTCCTACCTTAAAAACTACCATCAACTCAGAAGCTACAAGAATCAACATCGTCTTTGATTTGAGCCTAAATAGTTTTATTATCTCTGATGATTTCCCTAGTCACAACGGTCGGTAGATGCTCATCATGGATTATTTATTTCATTCTATCTATTAGTAAAGTCCACAAAATGTATCCCTACACTTCAAACTTGTGAAAAAACATATGATTGTTATCATTTAAATTAGCCATATCTATTGGAGCCCAAAAAACCATTTTCTTTGGATAAGCTTTACATATAACCTAAAAAGAAGCCCTATTATAAGTTGAAGGACCATTATGTCCACTTGATTCTTGACAAAGTATGATGGAATGAAACTGGGTGAGGACCAAATTCATAATTACCATGTCAGAATCTAGGTTCATTAATATGACAACCTTGGTTTCAAGATATCCACCATACAAACTAGGACCACCCATACTTATCATTTCCATATATATTTCATCATCAAGACTAAGATACTGAAGACTTGTAAGCCATGGATACCCATGGTATTCATTGCAATGTAATTTATTAGAATACATGCAATGTCCACAAGTTTTTATATTTAATCTCTGCATCCAATGTGGCCATTTATTATTACCACATCCAAAAATGGCATCATTCACATCATTTTGAAGAATTCTACAAAGGTCAATATAATTTTTTTCACATTTACAACCTTCCCCACATTTGTTGGCTCCTCAAGCTGAAGACTTTCATAAAAAAAAAAATAAAGTCAAGCAGCAAAAATTATCCACTCTCTTTTCATATGTTGATATTAGAATGTAGTTTGATTAAAGACACTATTTGTTTGTTGATTTTCATTAGAAAATGGTTTTCTTTTGGTTTTATGTGAATTTAAATTTATTATATGTAGCATGTTGAGAAATGGGAAAGAATAATGTGTGACATGTATCTTGTAGAAATTAATGTTGAATAAAAGGATACAAAGTTTAAAGAAGCTACAATTTTCTTTTGTAAAGGTAGAGGAACATCTTAAAAAGCTGCCTAAAAATACACCATATACACTTATTGAACATAAGTAATATATATATATATATATATATATATTTCTTTTGAAAATATGTTCTTTTACTAACTAATATATCCACAACAAGAAAAATATTTGATATTGTAGAAATTGTTTGAGTACCTCATTCAAGTCGATTTCTCTGAAGTCCTACTTGATTGATACCTTCTCATATGTCAGAAAAGGCTTTAAATATGAATTAATATGTTCCCAAAACAAATCAAATTCATATTTTATATATATATATATATATAAGAGATAAAAAAAAATGTCAATGCCTTCATTTGATTGTTACTTGACTCTGTTGTGGGCAAGTTATAGGAAATGTCACTGGAAAAAGGAATAGGAGATAATGTAGAGAATTTCTCGGATATGATTAACTTGTTGTTAGATATCATTCAGGCACCCGAGCCATCAAATTTGGAAATGTTTTTAGTAATGATTTATATGGTCTTTAACGTTGTGATTCTTTCATCTCATGGCTACTTTGGGCAAACACATGTTTTAGGAATTCCATAAACGACATCGGTGGATAGGTAAACATCTTTTTTATAATTGCAATGTCCATTCCATGATATCCTCTCTTGATCGTTTGTATTATACAATAGTCTGTCATGCCCCCTCTTCACTTTTCATTCCATATCCTGAAGTGCCAAAACATTGACTACTGTTCAATATATCCATCATGATATACAAAGCAAAAACTCCCTGAAGAATCAAAGGAAAACTGCCCTGAATTCATTCTGAAGAAGGTTATATAAAAACTTAAGTTTTAGCATCAACCCTCTTTGCTCCACTGCCTGCCCATGCTGATGGAAAGTTCCATAGTTATACAATATCGATGTGAGTGTGGGTTTCGATAGGAAAACTCATGTTGAACATTTTCTAGCACATTTTCCCAAACTGGAGGAAAATATTCATACACTAGAACCTTCGAGAACAATGGGCTTCATATTGGTTATTGTTGATATGGCTGAGATCTCCCATTTGGACCTATTGATCTTATCATCATGGGTTTTCCCCTTGATAAGTGGGGCTTCCTACCTATTTTTTAGATCCCTAACTCTCTCTCCCTTCCTATAAATTAACTCGCTTCCATCCCCACATGGTTGGTCATTGATTGTTGCATCCCTATGATGAGATTATGCTTACATGCTACCCATTAGAGCTTGGAGAAGGAGTATTTGAAGAGCCTTTTATTTGACTTGGAGATCCACCAAAATGAGGTATCAAACATCAAGGCATAGGTTGTATTCTTCTGCTTTTAGATCATCAATATATACATATGATGTCCACTTTCCATAATTTTGTAAATGTTTATGATTTTAGCTTAATACTACTTGATCTATTAGGTAATTTATGTTTGATGTAAGTTATATATGCTCTTGAATTTTCGCATAGTTCTTTGATCATCCTTGTAGGTACTCAGACGTGAAGAAAAAGAAAGTAGAGAGGCCTAGAGAGAAAGGTTCAAAGGCATCTCCAAAGGATCGAGCAATTAGAATCAGAGCGAGGTAGGTTTCTCTTTGTATATGAATTTTTCAAACATAAGCTAGGAAAGTGAATGTTAGTTTGTTACATTTGTTGCTAGACTCACTCATTGGGATAGACAGACTGCCTCTATTCATAGAGGGGATTTACCTTCACATCAAAGTGGCAAATCCAATGGGGAAGATATAGTCTTTTCACCCTCCTTTATCAATTAATCTCTTGATCAAATTGACCGACCATCATGTCCTTATTTAGTTTTGGTATGTATAGATCTGCACAATCACTCGTTGCTATCTTAGAGTGCTCGGCCTCGAAGTGTTTGTGATTTTTTTTTAGGTTTTTCCTTATCCCTTGCCCAACACAATTTTTTCTCTGAAATTCATGCTGAAAACATGGTTTATATTAAAATAGTTATGCTTATCCCCTATTCAAGGCTTGCTTGGGGATAATAGTTGTGCTAATCCTTGAGATTAGAAAAAAACCTAAGGTTTCTCTGTCAAACTCCAGTGTTTATGAGCCCCTAAGGTCTTGTTTTGTCCCACATGGCTAGATTTATTGATGTTTTCATTGATTACCTCATTTTATTAGAAAAATCTTACTTCTTTGGGCTCTCGAGTGTTTTTAGTGAAATTGGATTGATTTTGGGGTTTATAGGTCATTTAATGGTCACTTTATACTTGTGAGTGTCATCGAGTTTGTGGTTTTCTAATTATTTAGGTCTGATCATCTGGTAAAATCATTTCAAACATTGATTTGCATTACTTTCAGTTTGTCTTATGCAAAGTTTCTTTTGACTTGTATTAGCTCATCTTGCATTTGAAAATTCATGGTTGTCATTCATCAAACATAAATTACATTGTTTGGTTTACAAACTAAGATGAGTGTATTTGTTTATCTATTCAAAACAGAAAGTGAAAGACATTTTCAGTGAGTGCTTTTGAAGTTGGTGTTACTTTGATTGACACATTGTTTCTTTAGTAGAATTTTGAATAAAAATTTTCATTTTTTGTTTTAGTTGATGCTTAGCTACATATGAGCCTCTAAAAATCAAAGAGAAAATCATTTAGGTAAACTGCATCTTAGTAAAGTAAAATTCGTTTTTGCTTTAAATAGATTGCATGCTCATTAATGAAAGAGAAGTTTATTTTTTCTCTTGCATGTTGCATTTGGAAAAGTTAGTGGAGGCATATTGTTTGAATGATTCTATTGTTTCATGCACTAATTGATTCAAATCTCTTCCCTTACTAGTATAAGATTCATTGAAATGAAAGTTTCCTTTTCTCATATAGTTTCATTCTAGGATTCAAGTGACATCAATTAAGTCTAAAATTGAAACATAATTCAAGAAAAAAATAAAATTTACTAAATTAATCTGAGAATTTGGAACTTAACACAAACATTTAGAGGTGTAGGATAGATACATGTTTCACCCTCTATAAATGTAGAAACTTTCATTAATTGTTTGCATTGTATCTCAGGGGTGATATCCTATTCCAGTACAGAAGTATATCAGAGGCTATCTAGTACAATTGGGTATATCAGAGGCACTCTAGTATGGTAAGCATATGGGAATGCTCTCACCGAATGGTTATGCATTAGACAATGGTAACATGAAATTGTTGTCCAAATTATGTCAAGTATATATTGGGAGACCCCACTAGGTTTATAACTTTTACCAAAACTGAATCAACTACCTTGTAGACCTAATACACCAAACACAACATTTAGGGAGATTGGGCATCGTATGTTAAGTCCTTGATTTCAACTAAGGTGTGTTATAGACATTTTTGGGCACTTCAACCCCAATCCCAAATGTCCATAAACTGAGGGCTCTTAAGTCCCTAAAAGGGTTGCTTCACTACGTAAAGGAACAAGGTCAACTGATTACATCATCTCCGAGAAGTTCTCCACTGAAAATTGCTCATAAATAGTCAAAACTAGACCATACTGAAAACTCCATGCAAAGGGTGTGATGCATATCACCTTCCCAATTTATAGGGTGCAATGCATATTGTTTTTCTCCTTTGTAGGGTATGATGGTCATGAATGGACAAATGGCAGAGACCAAAATGCGAGGTGAAAAATCATGGAATCTTCCAGAAGCTTCCCCTCTGACACTTGCCACTCCATTTTCGACCAGGGATGAGTAAGAGATCTTCATTCTCCAAGTGGAAGCATAAACTATCATAGAGAAGACACTAATCAAGATCCCAAAAGATGACTCACCTCTCTGTAACCATCTATATATGGATCCCTCATCACAGAGATCCAGAGGCTGGAATTTTGTAACTTATAGAGAAGTGTTGTTGGTATTCTATGTACATTCATAGTGTTGGGTGATTTTGCTTTGCTTGAGGTAAAAGAAGGGATTCTTAGTTGGAGGATGATGCTGGGTCGGAGCTGCTCATGGTTGTAATCCTCTTGCTACTTTTTATCTGAATAAAGTTATTCTTGTTTCCTTCCATATTCTGGTGTACCTGTTTATATATGATTGTATATGGTTAATGTACATCTGATCCTACATTATTTATGAATTTAGATCCTTTTTTATTGCATAGTAGTATGTTTCTGTGATTCTACATGTCCTTTTGAAGCTGAGCAGACAAAGAGCGAGCAACAAAACTCTATCCAAAAGGAGAGGGAATCGAGCGCAAGACTCAGGTTAGCCCTCTTGGTTCTCCTCTCATCTATTTTCATAAAAGGAATCAATAATAGACTTTGATTTTTTGTTTCTAAGATAGCCACCAATCTTAGTGGGAATAGCAGCATCCATGTGGACATTATTCCCATATAACAAGGTGTATATTTCGTTTCACGGATACTTGGTAAACCATCTTGCCTTGTACACTGTGTTTGATTTATTTCTTCTTTTTAAGTTCTACAATTTACTTTCCCATGATAACATGACTTACCTATGCAGTTATCCTTAGCCTCATATTGCACGATTAATAGTAAATTGTAATTGTAAGCTCAAATCAACCAACCATTACTGTTTTTTGAGAAAAGGTTGAACCACCGGGTTAACCTTACGTTTCCCCTTAATCATCTGACATTGAAGGGTCATCTCAAGGAGTACATCTTGAGATTTTATAGTCACTTGAAGATCAAGGTCTTGAAATTGGTATTATCTGGAGTATTCAAGACCTTTCTTCTCATCCTCCCCCTCGAGACTCATCATCTTATTAATATGATCCAAAAAATCCTAAGAGTTCATAGAGGTTTGTTGTATTCCCTCCAAATCCACTTTTTCATCCATTTCTCATATCTCATCAACAGTCATATAGTCCATACAGTAATCTTGTTGTGACTTTGGAAGTATCTCCATGATCATCTCAGATTGCCACTTGCCAAGTGTTTCCACCCATAACATCAGAAGGTGAGTTTACAAACTCTCCTCAAGGTCCTCCAAAAGTCTTAGCCACTCATACTCCTAGTGTTGACAATGATTCTAAATATGAATTTCGACCAGAAGGCTTACCATATGTGGGAAGCGTAGCACCTCTGACACCACCTAAAAGCAGTGAACATTTGTTTCTAGATGGTTATACCTCTTTGGCTTAATTGGTTTCAGGTACTCCAAGTGCATTTTCACTATATCACGATCCTATTTTGTCCTTGAGTACCATGCCTACTTCTGGTATGTTTGCTTCAAACGTCACCTCTCAAATTCCTCTACTGACTATAATTTCTTCAATTCCTGTAAAATCGATAGTTACGGTTGGAGAAATTAATATCCCTGTAAGTTCCTTAGGTCCTACATTAAATGGAAAATATGTGCCACCACCTATCCCACCAAATGGGGGGAAAGACCACTTCCTCCTTGTCTACCTCCTATTTCAGGTGAAGCTTATGTGATTGGATCCGAAACTCATGCTACCAGAGCTAGTCAAAATCTTGGGAGTGTACCTTATCCCGCCGGATCAACGATTTCATCCAGATCATTCCATATCTCGTATCAATAGTCGCTTTCATCCCAAATACTATACTAGCAACTGTACCCTCAGTATGGCTTAAAACGGCCTCAAAATACACCTTTTACTCAACATGAAATCCCCCAAATGGATCCTGATTGAAATCCCTCATTTGTGGCATCAATTCAAATTCAAGTTTGAAATTCTCACTACAAACCTAGAACTTACCAAATTCTACAAGGAACTCTCCAACAACAAGAGCCTTATGTACAACAAGGAGCTTATGTGTGGTAAGGGATTTATCAACAACCATTGTAGAAACAAGGACAACCCTTGAAACAACAAAACCAACCCTTATATCAACAAGGCCAACCCTTATAACAACAAGGTCAACCACTGTAGTAGCAAGGTCAACAATTTTACCACCATGTCACACGGAATGAGTCGATCTTGCGGACAAGATAGACCTTCCTAGAATCTAAAGAAGACCTAATGACAAGAAAATCAACCAGACACTATCTTTCTCTAAATGTGCTTTTATAAATAATGGCAAACAAGTGTGTTTAAGGGCTACCTCATGTCCAATGCAAGTTCGGGGATGCCTTCGCTCCTTTGATTCAAGTAAGTTCCTTTGTCACAAACCTGCAAACACAAACAAGGCAAACGATTAAATAGCACCTGAATAACCAATATTATAAAACATATTTAACATGAAAGTCAAGGAATCCATGAAACAAATAACATGAGATACTTGTTAAGAAAAATGAGATTGATTGTATTAATTCAAAAGAAGAAGAACTTTACAACCTTTGCCTTGACACTGTACAAGCTCCTCCTAGGGTCCAACAAGAAGTCTCCTCTACTTTGACAAGCTTCACTCACTCCCCAATGAAGCCAAAAAGGGATGTGATCTCTCCTCTTAAGCTCAAATAGGAAGTCTTGATTTCACCAACATTTACCCTAAAAAATGTTCAGCTTCTAACCTCCCTAGCCACTAACCCAATGCCTCAATTATAGTGCAATGGAGGACAGTTACTAGGTCCTCCTTCAAAGGGATAGAATCCTCCTTCAAAGGGATAGCTCCTCTCAACAAGGGATTAGTTCCTCCTATGATGGGATGCATGAACCACTTGGAGCGAACAATACATGTAACAAATGCTTCTAGAAAACTCTAGAATTAACCCATGATGAGTTTTTTAAGATAAATTTTGCGCCTTTTCACTTTTACAGGGGTAAACACCTTCCCCTTTACATACAAAGTGTATAAGTACGCAGATACCTTGAACAAAAGGTGCGGGCCCGCAGGAAAAAGTAAGAGAAAGTGCAGAACCAGAATTACATTGCTTTTTTGATGTCTTTCTCTCTTTTCTCAAGCTTGTTTTGAAGAGCTGAGGTTTAAGACTTTCTTAGGAAGCTGGTATAGGTGATGATAGGCCTACACTGATTGCAAATAATCAAGGTGACGATATTTTTGTGTAACACCTCCCACCTACATGTACGGCACAACACCCTTTCTAGCTTCACAACATAACAAACAACAATCAAACAACCAAGCAAATAAATCACAACCAAGCAATTAAATCGCAACTGGAGCACGTCACTGAAAGGTAAACAAACCCCCAACCCGGCACAAGGCTTCAAATGACAAATAGACTACTAATAACAAACCCACCCCGCTGTTGCACCCCTTCGTGTACAAAACACCCAACAACCTTTCCAGCGAGAAAGTCAACAGGGGTCAAGAATCAAACTCCAAAGAGTTGTCACAGGCGAACACTCAACGCTGGAAAAAGCTGCGGGCCACAAATACATTGATGGTGCAAGGCCACTAAAAGGGAGGGAATCCCGCAAAGCGCACACCACGAAACAAGGAAATAAATGACCAAGTCCCACAAAAAACCCACAATC
>APFE031505348.1:5405-21806 GCA_000404065.3 Pinus taeda
ATATGACATGCTTTCACCATCAATATTAACATTTTGTAAATTTCAAATCTTAAATAAACTATTTGTACTTAAAATAATCTAATAGAATCCAACAAGACTCGGAAGTTATTTATTGAATTTTATTTAGTTATATGTATTCATACAAGTTTAAAAATGTAATTTATTTTTGAAATAAATCTATTAATGAAAGTAAAGATATATCTTATACAAAACTATTTAAGATTAATTGATAATTAGCTTTAAGTGGTTTATTCATGCTACATGAAAAATCCAATGTCATAGATGAATGCCTTTTAATACACATTTAATCTTCAAAATCTATATCTTAATGATAATTTAGAAGTATTTACATTAAGTATTTAATAATTAAAGAACAAGGGGACTTATATAAATTTCAACTAAAATACATGAGTTACATTTCACATTTATTTCTTCCCCATTAAAAATGCTTATCATTTTCTCTTCTTAGTGAAAGTAAATGGTCAATCATGGTTTTCCATACTATTGTTTGACACTAAATTTACATCGAGACTATTATTGGTTTTGACAATGTTTACAAGGAGAGATCAATATCCACATGACCATCAATTGTGCTAATATTTGAAAACCACTGCCTCCACTACTTACAAGAATTCACCACTAAAGTTTCTTGTTTACTTAATTTTGTGACACTGTCCATCATAATGGAATGACTTGAATACCAATTTAAGAACTCTCATTTGATGTACTTGGATTTGAGTGCAGATAGACCAATGGTGCCTAACCTTCTTGAAATACGTAGATCAACAATGTATAACCTTTATAGTAGATGCCTGCATTCTATGAAGATGAATGATGACCCCTCATTAGTGCTTCATAAAGGCACAAAGGGGTCGTAGGAAATTGAGCACAAGAACATTTTCTAAGGTTTTAATAGACTAGTTTTAATGCAATGCAAGGGACACCTATCCTTGTCATTTACAATAAAATCCTCACATCACCATCATTCAATCAACAAATCCCTTGTAGGTTGGGGGAAAGGGGGTTAGAGTTGCGAGACATAAAATTTAAACATCGATAAATCTGGCATGTTATCCATAACTATAATATCTTGATTGGATGTTTGACATACTAATATGATTTAAATTAAATCAATTTCTTCTAAGAGTTGGATTTCACACTCCTATTGTGTATTGATACTATTATACATAACAACCCCATGTTTGACCTATTCATGACCTCTAATTGGTTTTGCAAATTATTTTAATGTTGAATCAAGTTAATATGGAAATTTACAAAAAAAATGAATGTTGTTGGAGGCCTTGTAATAGAATACTTCCAAATTTAATGAAATACGTGTTAATAAATGGTTCCATTGTCGGGATCATGATCTATTTAATAGACGTGCGATAAATGGTTCCCTACGAAGAAAGAGATTGATAAGTGGATTGATCGAAACGTGCACGTGTTCACAACTCAAGAGAATAGGAGCCCTAAATTATCCAATGAGCAGAGGTTGTAGAGCTTTTTGTACACAGACAAGACCCACATGTTTTTCTGTTTATTCCCTTAAGAACTACACTAGTGGTTGTCTAAATTGGCTGATAGTCAAGGGACGTGGAGGCTTAATGGTCCTATAGTGTGGACTCTTGAGCCGGTACGATGTCTAGAATCATCACAAAGAAATATCACACGGGATGTGGATCATGGGATTGATCTCACATTGGGAAGCTTTGTGACTTATTTTGCGATTGACAGGAATATCAATTATAGCGAAGCGGAATGAAGGATATTTAAAGGAATGAGAGGTAAGTATCTGAAAACATTAAAGATTGTGATTAAAATGTTGTTATGTGAGAAGAGGGTTATGCAGTTACCTTGATGTTTGGGGCTATGTGAAGTGAGATATTCTTTAGAAAAAACAGAGGATCCAACCTAGAATATAGTCTGCTCATTAAACCCCCTCCAAGCAATGACAAGGGGACGGTGTTGACTACGCCACGAAGTATAGTTTAGTTAATTACACAAGGTATTCCGAGGATACCTCATCCATCCACTCCACCTCCACCTCCACCCCTACCTCATACACCTACACCCTCACCCATCACCACCATGGTAATCTTCTATCCTACCATCGAAAGTTGATAGGGCGTTTCTCAAGCACTCTCTCCAGAATCGAACCCTAATTCTCCGTCACCCGTCATGACCATGGTAGGCCCCTATCCTACCATCGAAAATTGATAAGGAAAAAAATTGAATGAGGCATCGCCAGCACAAGGGCTATGTGATTCGTCAAGTTATCATGATTCACCAGAGAAGCGAGAAAGGTCATGTCGGCCTATTATCTAAAAAATGTATCCCTTCCAAAGAGTCGAGAGTTGGGCTATGCATTGGAGGGGAAGATATGTTGATGGTTACTATTGTTCTAGGATTATGACTTTGAAGTGATTGTGAAGCTTGGAAGACTGAATGTCGGTCCAAAACATCTATCACAGATTGAAATAAGTGAGGAACCAAGTTGTTTGGAGGAAGGACTATGTGGCTTGGTGGGACCTAGCCCAGTTTCAATGCTAGTTAGCCAAACAAATCCCTACACTACTGGCCCTTTTAGCATCAGCCCCTGGAGCATGGACTAAAGTCTAACCTAAAGCATTATGGGGGGATGCTAGAACCAAGCTTCTGCATCTTGAGATGGTTGTGATGTCAGTTTACTCCTTCTATTCCTGCTTTTGCGCAGGTCGCTAAGTTCTAGTGCTCTGTCAGACTAGCCCTTTCTTCCACCCTTCAGTACCTCTGTGAAGGGATATGATTGACCTTCACGCAGCCCTAACTTGCGGTTCAGGTACTTTCATGCTACTAGGGCAGTGTATCATGCAAATTCCAAAATTACCTTAAGGATATTACTTATCTTATTAAACAATCACAATTAGTGTCATGTAAATAGATATTCTTACTTGTGTTCAATTAACCAACATAATTACATACATTCACACATCACATTAGCTTTGTAAATGAAATTCATACACAATAAGATAAGATGCATTAACAGGAAAGAAAGACATCGAATTTGTACAATTCTTCTCTTTATTGATATTCTTAGATAATTACAGACTCTATCCTCCCTACACACATAGCTACAGGGGTCTGCGCACTCAGTTGCAAACTTCCACCCTAGGCCTCTACACACTCAGATGCAGAGCCTCTACCTACACTAAGATCCAAAACTTAGACTTCTCTCCTTATCGCTCAAGACTTATTACTTTTACTAAATGAATTATGACTTATTAGCTACTTAGAGCTTAATTACTTAGCTCATTTTATAAATCCCATGGTTCGCAGACCATGGGTAGGTCTTTACATCCGAATTTACTTTACAAAATAAGGGCAGAAAACCCTTTATGACTCATGACACCTTTGTGCTCTCGCAACCATAAAATGTGGAGGCTTTACATCTTTATTACAAAACTTCGTCCAAAACATGGGTTTTTAGCCCCAAAACTGTCCTTGGGGGGGTCCCGTTCCCAACAGGCACCCAACACAAACATCGTGACTCACCCTCGAGTCACTCGATAGGTGTGAAGATCTTAGCGTGAAGATGCCCCAGCTCAACTTGGATGACCAAAACCTCGAAAGTCCATTGTACAGTCGCCTACTTTGCATCTTCAACCATTTGCTCGGTCACTACTCCTAAACTGTTGGCCTGAATATTTTGCTAAGTTTCTTGTAGAGTCCCAAGATTTCCTTCAATAGAGGCTATGACCTTGTAAGCCTCATTTAAATAAGGCTTTAGTTGTGCCTTCAGCACTGCTTCCTTATGCGGCACTCCATCCACCTGTTCTTTCAGCTACTTGGCCTCCTACAGCTTTGCCAATCTCTATGTGACCATGATGGTTCATGTTGTGCCTTTGACCTCATCATAGTGCTACTACAACTCGCATGCTTTCATCTCCAATCGTTGTACATTAGGGTCCTCCTCCAAGCTCATTAGGACCTCGAACAACTGCTTAAAAAGTTGCGTGCAGTCTGCTACTGCATTGTCAACCGCTACTACTGCTAGTTGCACTCTTTTTGTTTACTTCAAGCGGAGTTGAAGTTTGGGCCTTCAACTGTAACTTAGTGATATGCAGGTTCAAGTACAACTGAAACCTCACCATTTATGTACCAGCATCATGTACCCTTGTAGCCAGCTTTTGAATGCGTACCCCGACTAGTCCTTCCTTAGGAATGGGCAACTCTGAGACCATTCAGCATGCCTCGTTGATGACCTGAATTACACACTTGTTTTAGTTGGTCACCTCAGTCATAGCAATGATGGCAGAGTCTTGCTGTAGTGCCATCTACTCATTATTAATTTACTGTTCACTGATCACTTGTAGGGCGTAGTGGTGACGAGCCCTCAGCTCCGCAATTGCTCCATCCTGCAAGAGGTGTAGCATTTCACCAGGGAGAACCACCATATTCAACCCTACTCCCATGAGGGTGTCGAAAATGGGCCTATCAGCTTCATTCTCCATGGTAAGTGCTCCAGCAGGAAACACTATCATGCAGGAGGCCTTCACGCACAGCATCATGGTAGCTTCTGAAGTGCCGATAGCAAGGCTGGTGGACATCATGCCAGCCTGTGATGCGCAGGTCTACAACTCTTGCAGACCTGTCTAGATAGCCCCAAATACTACTTGTTGATGTTGCTCAAACTATTGTAGGGCCTCTGAAGTGAAATCTCACATTGTGTCACTAATGTCATGAAAATCACCTTTGGTGAGGGTGATTGGGTCCAACGATGTCTTAGTACCCTTGGATTTCTTTTTGGACCCTCCTTTATCTTTCTCCCTTAAACATTTTATGTGGCCAGACATCGCCTGTGGGTCCATGCCATGCTATTTTGTCTGCTCATTCCTCTCTTCCTCTATCTCAGGTGAAGGTGACCTTACGCCTTTGTCAAAGCCCCACTCTGTTCCACCTATTGAGTAGCATTGCACTTCACCTGGACCTTCTGAGCGACCTCCTTCTTCCTCTTCTCATCCAACTGTGCCATCTTGAGCTTGGCCTCCTCCTTCCTTCTATGCATAGCAGACTTGCTCTCTCCCATTGCCAAGTCTAGTGTAGTGCACCATTTTGCCTACCAATGATCAAGTACTGCATCAATGGCATCATTCGTTGCTAGGAAAGGCAAGTCATACCATGTCTGCACAGGGTACTTCGAGCCCTCATGGACACATGGTGAAAATCTACTTTAAACTCTGTATAGCCATGTAGGTTGGCATACACCATAAGTGATAACCACGGTTTGTGATTGATGGCCATGCGTATGTTCATCTCCATCAAGATCCAGAAGATCTTGCTGTCCTCGATGTGCTACACATCCTTGGTCACCCACAACGAAGCGTACTTCACTACTTTGGGTAGGTCTAGTACGAGCAAAGAGAATTGATTATCCTTTGGCAGCTCCCATGCTACCAGCACAATAGACAGCAAGAGCCACGTGTAGTGGAACGTCCTGCTAAGCTCTTGTGCCTTGTGACAGATCACAATGAACTCACTACAGAGGTAGTCTTCCCAATTGAACTGAACTCCTTTAGCACACTAGGCTGCTAGTGCGATGAGAGGTGCTGGCACCTCATTGGCGTGACACTTCCTCATCACTTTCGCTACTAAAATATGTATAGGCACCTTTAAATCAGGGTCATAGATGCTACATATGGAATATTTGTGTGGCATTTTCACCAGCTTAAACTTATCCTTCATGGCCTCTGCAAGGGCCTGCTCACCTCTGTTTCTACCAAATATCATGGCCATATTTTCTCCTGCGTAGGGAAACTGTGTGATCCTATGGATCAATCTATCAGTGATGGGTATTGGCTCCTCTAGCCACAAACAACCATCATGCACCAAGAATTGTAGCTACTTGATGATGAATACTATAAACAGGGTGTGGTTGCAGTGCGGCACCCATAACAGGTTGAGCAAAACTGCCTTGTCTACTCCTATCAGCCACCTCCATGGCTCGAATGCGGTCATTTCGGTAGTTGCATCGATGATGCGATGCATCAGCTGCTCGGTCACCAGGTGTGGGAGCTTCCCATGGTTAGAAAAGTCCCAGTCTTCAAGTTTTTAATAGAGGAACCTACCCCAAGCGCGATCCTTCAAAAAAAAAATCATCTGGCAGTAGAGGGGTTTGCAAGGGGACCTTGCTCTCATCGATATCTTTCAAAACCCTAGTCTTACCTTTGTGTGGAGGGATGTACTCAAGCAACCGAGTGATAGGGTTAGCAACCTGGGCTTCAACTTCATCCTAATCTATTCCCACATCCTCATCATCCATCAAGATGTCTTCAATTTCTTCTTCCTCCGGCTCTAAGTTGATGGCTTTGCCCTTGTCCTGTGTGGTGGGCTTCAGTGGGTTTGTTCTCGGTGATGCACACACTGATATGGCAGGTTGCTTTCCCTTCTTATCCTTTGCATTCTCCTTGGTCGGGGTTGGCTTTGGTCTCAGTGTCCTTGGTGATTTGGGGACTTCGGCTAATACTTCGGCAACCTCCGGAGCAACGTCTTTGGCTTCCACATCAATTTCTAGTACTGACTCCTCTTCTTCGGTATCTATAGATTCTATGGGTGCCGACATAATTCTTTGCGAAAGTGCTCATGACATCTCTGGTAAGTTCGCAAATGTTGGACTCACTATTAGAGCCTCGAATAATTCTCGATTCATGTGCGCTTCAGAGCTCAACAACTCAATTCTCAAAATTCCAAGTGTTTTTTGCTGGCCTTCCATCTGTAATTTATAGGGCATTTTGAATTCAAATCCAACTGTTCCCCCCAAACTCGGTTTATTAATGCCAGATTAGTGGCAGATTTTCAAGGATCTAACCCATAAATTTCATCTTAAATGTTGGTCGCCCACTCCATTTGGTCGCATTTCTACCATCAAATCATGAACAATGATTTTAACATTCACTTTCTGATCGATCTGGGTGATTTCTCCTTGGGTAGTGCAGCTTCCTTTGCACCTTCGCGAACCCTATGACACTTCCTTGCTTCGGAAACTCCTCCAATCACACAACTCCTCAACCTGGGTAGTGTATTTTATAGTCCCACACCTGCATTCAGCTACCTGGAGCGCTAAGACTGTGCTACCTACATATAGTCACATGGATAGACTACCGGTGTATGGCTTCAATCGACTGCCATTCACCTTTCTTGGTAAGGGATCTCCATTGAATTTGACCAGCTGAACCACTGCTCCATCGGTAATCTCCTTAATGAAATAGGGGCCTAACCAGTGCATTCTGAATTTCCCTAGAAATTTATCAAACTTGCTGTCATATAACAAAACTAGGTCGTTTACCTTAAAGGTGCGCAACTTAATGTGTCAATCATCCCATGCTTTATCGTGCTACTTTTGGACCTATTACAAGCCTAAAGGGTGTTTTTCAAGTCAATTTCTTGCATGTCATCTGATAGGCCCATAGTACTGCAGGTATGCGTAGGTACCAATCACTTCACTGAGCATTGCAAACGTTTTTCAATGCATTCTCCAACACTTTATTGAATGCTTCCACCATCCCGTTAGCCTGCAGGTGATAAGGCGTGCTCTTTTGGTGATATACCTGAAATTCCTCCGCCAGTGCGCTGATCGTCTCATTCAGAAAGTGTGTACCACGATCACTCATCAAAATCTTTGGAAACCCAAATCGCATCAGTACGTACTCAAAGAGGAGCTTTACTGCAATCGTGCCCATGCAATCCTTCACAAGTTGTGTCTCTACGCATCGAGTCAAGTACTCCATCGCGATGATAATGTACCTCGGTCCCGTCTTCTTTCCTTGGGGCTGAATGGGTCCCACAAAATCTATTGCCCATTTTTCAAAGGGTTGTAATGTCATTTTTGGATTCATAGGTAGCTCATCCCTCCATGATGGCCTACTAGTCCTTTGGCACACATCACATTCTTTGTAGTAAGCTTTTGAATCCAATGGAGGATTGGCCACCATAACCCTACGTGTAGAATCTTCTGCGTGATTGTTCTCCCTGCATAATGTCCTCCCATGAAGCCCCCATGAGAATCCATGAGGATACTTCTCCTTTCAAACTCTGGTACATATCGTCGCAATAACTCATCAGACCCCATTTTGTATAGATGCCTAGCAATGTCAGAGAAGTCTACCGCCCGCACCACTAACTCCTTTTTTAGCTCGATGGTGTATCCCTCCAAGGTAGTTCCTATCATTAGGAAGTGTATGATATCTTCAAAATGACCATTTGTGACCCACATTGCAAAGAGCTACACGTCAAGCTATCCCTCCTCCAAATTAGTGGGCTCTTCCCCTATTTTGATGCATAAGAGATGGTCTGGTCCCGCGTTCAGTCATCTAGGATTCACAATAACTTGAAAACCATACTCTTAGAATAATAACAACCACCTGTAGATTCTCCCCCACATCATAGGCTTATTGACTAGGTACTTCAATGCGGAATGATCCCTATACATCTTAAAATGGCCACTAAGTAGATAGTGTTTAAACTTCTGGAGCATGTATACCATGGCTAACCCTTCACACTCGGTGGAATATTTCTTCTCCGCCTTGGATAAGATTTTGCCTACAAATGCGATATGATGGTCCAAGTCTCCTCTCCCAGCCTATGTCAGTACTGCTCCTAGCGCTATACATGGCGCGTCGATGTCTACATGAAACTCCTTCTTCCAATCCGAGAAGATTAAAATTGGCACGGTGACCATCCTTTCTTTCAATACATCCAAGATTTTCTTACATTCATCATTCCAACAAAATGTGACATCCATTTTCAACAACTTATCCATAGGTGCAGTGATCTGGGCATAACCTTTGATAAACTTTATGTATTATCCAGTATATCCTAGGGTAGTGCTCAGCTATTTCGCACTCCTCGGTGCTTCTAAGTTAAGTATCACCACAATATTCATAGGATCTACAATTATTCCCCATCTATAAACCGCATGACCCAACAAGGTCCAAAAGGAACACAAAACAGGAACTTCTTCAGATTGAGCGTGATCTGGTATCTTCGACAGGTATCTAGCATCAGGCGCAAACTTTCCACATGGTGTTTCACCAACCCAAACATAGTCCAGTCATCAAAGTACACTTCCAAGAACTTATGAATACATTCCTTGAACGCTGCAACAACTACGCATGACAAAATTGCAAGCATATTCTTCAATCCAAAAGTCATTACACTGTACTAAAAACAAACCCCCTTGGCTGCGAAGGTTGTCTTTCTCCTATCCTTCAGCACAATTTTGATTTGGTGGTACCCAAAGAACCCATTAGTGAAGTAATATGCTTCCTCGCCACCTACATTGTCCAACACCTCATCAGTGAATGGAGTTGAGAAAGGATCATGTACACAAGCGTCATTCAGCTTCCTCAGATCCACGCATATCCTTATTTCATCCTTCTACTTCTTTTCTTGTACCACCATTGGTCTTACTCAATTAGATTCTTCTATGGGCTCAATGATGCTTGCCATGAGCATCTTGTCTAGCTCTAAGTGGACCTTCTCCTTATACTTCGGATTGAGATGGTAAGGCCATTGCTTTACTAGTTTTCTGCCAAGTTTCAATGTGATCTTCATAACACCTAGGTCTCCGATCATCCCTTTTAGGTCTGTGAAATTAGTAGGGAATAAATCCTAGTATTTGCGAAGCAATTCAATGACCTTATCCAACATCACATCCTCCCAATAATCTCCAATCTTCGTGAATTTGGGCTCTGCCGCCATACTAATATTTACCTGTTTCATTTTCAACAGTGCAGTTATATCAGGATTCTCAATCTTTCGTCCTTCGACCTCGCGGTGACCTTCTGTTTCAAGGATGTTAATCTTTTGTAGATCCTAATATTCCTCTTTAGTGGTTACGATATAGCATTCCAGTGCTTGACTCAAATTAGTAGTCCAATCGGGTTGAATCAGGTCCAAAGGATCCTACGGTATCTTAAAGATTGTTGCTTTCACTTCTTGTAGTTCCTCATCAATACTGTTGAACCCGTATTCAAAGTTGAATGTCATTATGAATCCTTCACACAGAATATCCCATTCACCTGTACGATGGTGGAGCTTTATTTCTAAGTACTAGTTCATGGGGATGACATCCAAGGTGTGACAGAATAAGTGCACCCATTCAGGTTGGGGCTTCGCTCAGTAAGCCTCGGCCCATTTGGCCAAGTGCACACACAGATCATCCTTCCCATCATATTTGTCTGCCATTCATACCTTTGGCTTCCCAACGCATGTTCTCATCATCCTCCTACATTCGCGCCAATTACCAAAGCTTCCCTTGTGCGTACCCCACCATTGTGCAAGCGTAGCGTGCAGTGCCCAATCCAAAGCCTAGAAGCGCTGCTTCTCTGGTACCCCCCTCTCAAATGCATCCAAAAATAGATCTACATCATTCAGGCCATCATAAGTGGGTAGATTTCTTACCTTTGACAACATACAGCGTAGCGACCGGGTCATCATGTTACAACTCAATGTGGTTACTTCATGTAACTGATTTTTTCATCGCTCTAATTCTTCATCAGAGTTCGAGTTGAAGGAACTCTCACGATCCCATGTAATTTGTCCATCCGATATTGGATTCACCCAATATTGGTCTCACACTATTGTCTTATAGATACAATGCAAATCATCATCCCTCTCATAGTTGTGGTTTGGTTGAGTATAGTGCGATCATTCAGCAGGATCTATGCGTACTATTATGTGGAGCGATTTCTTCTCAAATATCATCTTTAACTTCTTTAGGTTGATTACCCCATTTATATCAGTAGCCCAATCAATGCGAAGGAGCGCAAGATAGGGGTTGCTTTCATCTACAATTTCTATTACTTCAAAGTTAGCCAATGTGCTTGTGTCTTAAATATCTATAGTCACCCCTTGCAGCCACCACATGGGGATGATATTCTATAGATTTTCCATCCTTAACTGAATCAGAGACCGCTGCAGCACGGGTCTTCCCATCCATTCCCAAGTCTACTTTGGTAGGATGTTCGTGTCTAACCCCATATTCAAAATAACCTGATCCATTTCATACTCTCCTATCTACGCGGTCAGTCTCATCTCCCATCATATCCTTTTTTTATGCTTATCAATCTTCTGTACCATGCGTAGTTCACCCAGAGTGTTTCCAGTGCATCTATTTATAAGCTCCTATAACCCTTTCACAACCTTGCTATCATGCAACAACTTCATGTAGGTCTCTAGGAAGGTTGTAAGCATAGAAAGGTCCATTTCCTGATGAAGCTTATCCTTGCTCCCTGAGGTGGAGGCCTCAATGAAGCTCTTCTTTGCTTCCATGAACATTTTGCGTGCACACTATAAATCAAATTTAGCCTCCTTCGTTGGAGCTTTGTGAACCCACGTGTTGTCTTCGGGCTATTTACCCTTATCATCCCCTGTTGCGATTCCACTTTGGAGCACTATATTCACATTCAGTTCCTCATCACGAGGCTCATACCTCATCATCTACAAGTTCTGAGTTGGATGAGGTGGTAGCACCCCTTTGTCCTGTATCCTCACTATTAGTGTAGGACAGTCCTTTGTTTCATGATCAAACAAAGTGTAATATTTGCATGATGGATGCGTAGGGTTAGTGCAATCATGAGCATAGTGTCCTGATCCTTTACAATTTTAGCAGATTAGTTGTCCCCGACCTCTGCTAGGTCCTCCTCTACCTCGGCCTCGTCTGTGCCTCTGAAAGCCTATTCGCACCATCCCCATTCTTTGGTTAGGGGTCCACGTTTCTTCTTGAAACCTATAGGCAGGTGTTCTATCCATCATCAATTCATAGCTTTTGCAGTTGTTCTCATCATGCCTTACCGACCTACATAATTTGCAGAATAGTTGTTGTGGTGTTTGTACAAACTTATGCAACAAATGAAAACTATCCATCATATGTTTTCCAGCTATCTAACATATAACACACCACAACACAGGCCCCATGATTGGTCCTGCTTCAGTTTCCATCCTCAAAGGCATCGGTCCTCCTCCTGCATATAGTTCACAAAGACCGAGCAATGGTATTTGTCATGCCCCTGACCATTACATTTCAAGCACCATACCTCTTCATGCACCTCTGGAGGAACTATTCTATCCTACTTCAAGCTTTGCATCTCAAGGAAAAGATTGTGCAACTGTGCATGGATTTGCTAAACCCCCAGATTTAGATCCTGCATCAGTGTTTCATGCAGTCCCATTGCAATCTCCAAGGCCTCTGCCTGAGTTGCTATCTTTTTTTTCTGACAACACAACCCTTAGGTGTGGTAGGAGCAAAGCCACAAACCACTCATGGTACTGTCCGTCTGTTAAGTTCATGTTAGCCTCGTGTATTTTACACTTCAGCCTATGATCTAACTCCCAAGGTATCTCGCTTGGTTTAATCATGTTTTCCTTGAACCTACAATCGACTGCGCCTCATATTTAGGCCTACTGAATTCTTTATTTAGTGTGGTTTGGATGTCCACCACTCCAGCATTTGGTTTATCATTAGAGTACTTGATGTACCAGGTTAGCACGTGATCCTGCAGAGCACTAACCAGTGTTGCCTTCTTCATGTGATTATTTGTAATGCCCTAAGCTTCCCATACAAATCTCACAACGAACCAGAACTGGTCCAGGTCCTCATTTCCTAAGCCTTTGAACAAAGGAAACTTTACTGAATTTTCCATGCTGAACTGCGGTGGAGGTGGAGGTGGTATAGGCGAAGTCGCAGGTGATGGTGGTGAAGTTGGAGGTGGTGTGGGTGGAGGTGGCAATCACGGGAATCCTTGTCTTATTAACTGAATAACACTTCGCAGAGAAGCCTATGCTACTCCCTCTTCGTTACCCAATGGAGGTGAAATCAATAGACTATATTCAGGGCCCTTTCTTCCTTCGTTCATGTAAGTCTTTCCAATTCACGTAGCTTTGAACATCAAGGTACCTGCATAACCCATTTTTCACACAATAACATTTTAATGCAAATATTCAAAGAATTCAAGTATTTACCTCGCGGACCTTTGAAAAAGCACTACTCCACCTCACTGTAGCTGAGTGAGGTATCGACTGCGAATTCAATCACAAATCCTCCTATGATGCGGTCGAACTAATGATCGACAACGTGGGTGATCTTATCCTCAGATGCTTCCAATATCTGTACTAACTATGGGGTCCAGACAATGGGACCATCAAGTCTCTTCCTTCCTTGGCTATCTGCTAGCTTCATGATTCACTCGTATAGCTCAACCAGAAAGGAAAAAAAAATATCTCATGGATCTCTGCATATAGGTATCTATCTAGCCACTGTTCCTTTGTGAGTCATGGATTTTGTTTCTCCTGCACCACGAATTCGTGGATCTTCCTATCGAACCAGTCTCCAATCTCCTTCTTAGTTGGATTCCAATGATAAGACATCACACATCTCTTATGCAGAGTTTGGTCCCAGCAACGGAACCATTTGTTGGCTATGTGGTGCCTGACCCAAGTTCAAAATTAGTTAGCCAAACAAATACCTACACTACTAGCTCTTTCGGCATCAGCCCTGTTAGGACCCCACTATGTATCATTTTTGCTACATATTTTGATACCACTTTACCTTTATAACCATGAATCCCAGTATCATTTTCATTCGCTTTTTCCCTAGGTATACAAAAACCTCTTCTTTATTATATGATTAATCTGTTTTACATTTAATTCCATAATACTCTTATATTTTATTATTAATTGAAGTGTATCATTGCTAATACAAATCCAAAGGTTGCAGATAAGCATATGCGGCCGTTGCTGAAACAGCTGACTCCGTTGCTGAAACAGCTGACTCAGTTGTTGAAACAGCCGTCAAACACGCAAATTCCGTTGGCCGTAATTTGCGATTCTGGAAGAGCCTTTCGAGGAATGGTGGCAACAGTTCGAAGAAATGATTACCTGGATTATCCTGAAGATAGCATTCTTGTTATCTCTGTTGTAACAGTATTTTGTGTACGAGGAACTGAATGATCCTGTTTTGGGAAAAAGAACAGATTGAAGATTTGCTCTGATGTAAATTGTAAATGATGTCTCCTCTTTAAAAAGAGGAGACATCATCATTAGAGGGGGTCAGTCATTGTAACAGGAGAAGAGCATACTGTGTAAAGACTGGAGCTAGTCTCCATTTGTAATGTATCAGTGACTTTGACAGATGAATAAATTTTCCTTTTGATCGTTCCAATTTAATTCTTTCTCCCGGGGAATCTTATGAGAAGGAAAGGGCCCGCCTTCCTCACAAGATTCGCCCATTAGTTCTTGTAGCTTGCTTTATCCTTTATATGGTTGCACTTCATTTTGATCCTGTTGTTAGACACTGGTTACATAGCTTGAATACTACTCTGTTCCCTTAGCAACTGCATGTATTGAATGATTTCACTCTTAGTAGTTGAGATATCTGTTTCTGATTTGATTGCATGAATGAATGATGTTGGGAGACAGGTGCTGAAGGTTCCTGCATACAGGAATAGGGTTCTGTTTCCCTTAATTGCTTCCTTTTATCTGCAGTGTGAGTAGAACAAGAGAACAGGTGCTGAAGGTTCCTGCTTACAGGAATAGGGTCTTGATCTCTTGAGTTATAGTGTGATTAGATGTCAGGCATCAGGTGCTGAAGTTCCTCACTAAGGAATAGGGTCCTGTTCCTGCTGTGGTTGATTGAATTCCTTCCTTGCAGATTGATTTCCCTTTATTTGAATTATAACTGCAATAGAGGGATTATCCCCATTATAACTTAATTAGCTGCAGCTTTGATTAAATGGAGTGTGAATCAGTATATCGGTTAATGACTGTGCGTTCTTTCTTTACTACAACATTGCTTTTGCTTTTGAAATTGAGCATATACAGTGCGAAACTACCTTTGAAATAAAAAGACTTCCTCGGGTTGATAATTTATGTGGCGCTTGAATTGGGAAACAATTAAAGCGACCAACAAGCCCATGGAGCATTGACCAAAGTCTCACCTGAAGCAATATGGGGGGATGTTGGAACCAAGTTTCCGCACCCTGAGATGGTCGTGATGTCAGTTTATTCCTTATATTCCTACTTTCGTGTAGGTCGCTATGTTCTAGGGCTCTATCAGACTTGCCCTTTCTTCCACCCTCCAGTACCTCTGCAACGGGGTATGATTGACCTTCACGCAGCCCTAACCTATGGTTCAATTACTTTCGTGCAGCTAGGGCAGTGTATCATGCAGATTCCCAAATTACCTTAAGTATCTTACTTATCTTATTAAACAATCACAATTAGCGCCATGTAAACAAATATTCTTACTTGCATTCAATTAACCAATGTAATTACATACATTTGGGCATCACATAAGATTTGTAAATGAAATTCAAACATAATAAGGTAAGATGCCTTAACAGGAAACAAAGACACAAAATGTGCAGAATGCTTCTCTTTATTGATATCTTTAGATAATTACAGACTCTATCCGCTCTGCGAACACAGCTACAGGGGTTTGCGCACTCAGTTGGGAACTTCCACCCTAGGCCTCTACGCACTGAGCTGTAGAGCCTTCATTTACACTAAGACCCGAAACTTAGACTTCTCTCCTTATCGCTCAAGACTTCTTACTTCTACCAAACTTATTATGACTTCTTAACTACTTAGATCTTACTTACTTAGCTCCTTTTATACAATCCCATGGTTCGTGGACCATGGGTAGGTATTAATAGCCGACTTTACTTTAAAAAATAAGGGCAGACAACCCTATGACCCATGACACCTTGGTGCTTCGCGACCACAAATGTGGAGGCTTTATAACTTTATTACAAAATTTGACCCAAAACATGGGCTTTTAGCCCCAAAACTGTCCTTGGGGGATCCCGTTCCCAACAGATAGCCAGACGTGCAATTCTTTTCAGTGCATGTCGCGGATGATCATTTTTCTGATATCATTCAACTTTTAACAATGGGAACAACTCTAGAAGGTTATTCCACTTAACAAAAGAAGGAGTTAGTAGTTCGCGTTGTGGATTTTCAGTGATTGTGGGTCATTTGTATAAGATGGGAATGGATGAGATACTACGAAGGTATGTTCCAGAGTTTGAATGCTCTAGTATCCTAGCTGAAGCCCATGGAGGAGTGGCAGGAGGTCACTATGTAGGGAAAGCAACCACGCAGACGATTTTGTGCACTCGGTTATGGTGGACTACATGTTACACTGAATTTTGTCACCTTGACTATCTGCAGTTTATGTGGCCTCATCAATAGCCACATTGTCCTCTTTGTCAAGCCCCATACCTCTGCTCTTCATGTCAAAACTTAAAGAGAGAGAAAGTCACTTGAAAACATGTTTATCTCTGGGTACGCAGGTTCTCTCTACCTTGCCTGCGTGTACGCACTCCAAATACATTAGACCTGCGTAGTAATACGCTCTGTATACTA
>APFE031505351.1:24071-55391 GCA_000404065.3 Pinus taeda
AAAGGGCTTAAAAGATGACTCTGATGTTTGGTTCGTGAAAAAATGACAAGTTTCCCTGTAAATCCCTTTGTCCTGCACAAAAACGACACATTACTCATACCTGTTTAAGATAGGCAAAAAATACATTGAAAAATGACCTTCCCATGGTGAAAAATAAACAAACTTAGCATTTATTTATCCAAAAAAACCTATAAAAAGACTTTTTACCATGTCATTTTTACCATTTTACTGTTGAGGGAGAGAAAAGGGCTTTTGGCAAGAAACTTCCCGTAGACTTTGCGGAGAATCCGACTGTCGGAATCGAGCGCCGTCTCTTTCAGGTATTTCACAACATCCTCCTCTTCGTTTTTATCCGTTGATAATTTCATTTTAAGCCCTAGTTTGATTTTTTAGGGGCTTTGGGGTTTTAAGATCTGCTTTCCGGGGTACGCAGATACCCCATGGGTGACCTACGTACCCCGACATTTTCGTTAATGGGAAAATGGCAGGAGTACACAGCCTACCTTCAGCACAGCCACGTACCCACGCTCTGTGTTTTGAAAGCGGGGTACGTACTCCGTGCAAAGCAAATTAAAAACCCCAAATCTCAAAACTAAACCATTCATTTTTTATTTAATGAATTCTAATAGATGTTTTCTGGTGTGTAGATTGCCCACCATGCTTGATTGGCGCGAAAGAGAACACGAAGATGTCGATTTGGCCACAATAAATCATCAACCTTCCATTGATGCTTTGAAGGCATGCGGTCTTTACAAATACTGGGCCATACCTGGCATGAGGGCCCAGGTGCCATTCTTAGAGTGCTGGTTGAAAGGTGGAACGTTCAGGATCAATGCTTTTATATCGGAGGGCACCAGCTCCCTATTCGGGACTAGGCCGGGTGGCCAATCCCTTGCTAGTCTCCGATTAGAGTGGTGCAATAATCAAAACCAGGAGAAGGGGATAGAAATCAAATTCATATCCCGTCCTGAACTTATGGTAATTGCCTTTACAGTTACCAGACTCTGCGGTGCAGCCGCTTTGCACCTTGCCACCGGGTCCCAAATGCGGATGGCAATTGATTGCTTCCGAGGCACCATTTTCAACTGGCGCGATGCTGTGTTGGCCAATATGAAGGGCCAGCTGACTAGGGCAAAGAACGGGAAAACAAAGACCTTTGGATATGGGCCTTTAGTTGTAAGCTTTTTCCTATAGAGAGTTCCGATGCTGATCTCCAGTGGAGTTGCCATTTTGTCATGCGGAAAGAGTCAATTTTGCGGACAAAACCAACCTCCCTAGGAGCTTAAGGCTTTCTAGTGACAAACAAGACAATTAAGAACAATCCTTCTCTAAATATGCATTTACCATACAAGAAATCAAGTGTTTAGATCCTACCTGTAGTCCAATGCTGTTGTAGTAGTCCAGCCTCGTCGATCCGGATGAGCTCTCCTTCTCTTCGAAACCTGCATTCACTAACAATCAAACGATTAAATAGCACCTGAATATCTCATAAAATAAAACATATTCAACATACAGACCAAGGAGTATATGAAACAAATCATTAATAACAAATTGTTGAGAAGAATGGACTTATTTGTATTAATAGGAAACAAAAGAAACCATTACAACCTGAGCCTTGGTGTTGTGCAAGTTCCTCCCAGGGTCCAGCAAGAGTTTCCCTTTACTTTGATAAGCTCACCCACTTCCAAATGAAACAAGAAAGGATGGTAATCTCTCCTCACAAGCTTCTACAAGGAAGTCCTAATTCCAGCAGCATCTACCCTTTGGAATATTCAGCTTTCAACCTCCTTCCTTCTGGCCCAATGCCTGTATTTATAGTGTTCTAGAGGAAGTTATGCAGTTCCAACATCAATGGGATACTCCCTCTTTTGGATGGGGTAGCTCCTCTCTTGATGGGATAAGTTCCTCTATCATAGGGATGCATGAACCATCTGGAGGCGCTCAATACACGTCAAACACTCTTCTAGAAGGCTCTAGAAGTGACCACAAGTAACTTTTTTAAGATGAAACTCGTGCCTTTTGACCTTTATAGGAGTACGCACCCACCCCTTTACATACAAAGCGTACAAGTACGCAGGTATTGTGAACTTGGGTTGCGTACACACAGGTAAGGTTGAGAGAAACTGCGTACCCAGAGATAAATAGATTTTTAAAGACTTTCTCTCTTTCTTGAAGTTTGACATGGAGAGCAGAGGTATGAGACTTGCCAAGGAGGATAGTATGACAGTTGATGGATCCATACTAACTGCAAATAGTCATGGTGACAAATTTTAGTGTAACAAGGACATGGATCTCAAACTGAGGATCAGAATAAGGGTAGTAGAAAAATGCCTTTGAGGTGCTAGAATTTTGGTGGATAGCATCACAAGGGTGAGTTCCCATTGCACTAGGGTGGGAGGCCTGAGATTTATAGTGCTTAGGAGGCACATATAGTTGGAGTTGTTAGTCATAGTATTCCTTAGATTTATGTAGTAGTGGATAATAGGAAGATTGATCATCAGGCATCCATTATCGAGATGTAAGGTAAGCTTTGTGATCATTTTTTTTTCCATTTTGATTGATCCTTGATCTAATTATAATAATATTAGTCCTGACCTAGTGGATAAGTGTTTCTTAAATAAATAAGTGCACACAAAATCTTGGTTGGTGTAGTTGGCTATAGGGACCAAAAGAAGAGTTCGTCATTGGGTGACATATTATGCGTTTGAGCTGAATGGTATCCCTACATAAACACATATAAATGTGCTTACTTTGGGTTCATATAGTATGATTTTGGGTATGTACTGGTTTTTCATTCACAATACTAAGTTGGAACTCTATGATAAGGATATTGAGTTCCTGAATGATGATGGGGGAAGGAGAATCTTGTAGGGAAAGAAAATCCTACATTAGTTAGGATGGTTACATCTATGCATGAAAAGTATAATGGCCATAAGGGATGTGTATTGTTTGCAGTTCATATTTCTAGTGACAAAGGGAAGGATGTTGAGGATGATGATGTCCTAAAGAGGTATCCTATTTTGCAGCAATTCCAATATGTGTTTTCTGCAGAGATTCCATAGTTTCCTCCTCATAGAGAGGTGGAATTTTCTATTGAGTTGATGCTAGGATTAACACCAACATTTAAGGCACCATACAGGATGAACACTCTAGAGTTGGAATAATTGATGTTGCAGCCTAAGGAAATGATTGATAAGGGATACGTAAAGCCAAGTGTATAACCTTCAAGTGCACCAATGTTGTTTGTGAAGAAGAAGGATGATACTCTCAGATTGTGCATTGATTACAAGAAGTTGAATAAGGTGACGATCAAGAACATGTATCCATTGTTGAAAATTGATGACTTGTTTGATCAGTTGAAGGGAGATGTAGTGTTTTCAAAGATTGACCTCAGATCAATTTATCATCAAGTGCACATAAAAGAAGAAGACGTCTACAAGACTGCATTCCATACAAGGTATGAGAACTATGAATTTGTGGTAGTTCCTTTTCATCTTAATAATGCTCTAGCCACCTTCACGTGTTTGATGAAAAGTGTGTTGTGCCCTTACCTGGACATGTTTTTATAGTGTTTATTGATGATATATAGTGTTGAGATTGTTGAGAGTGAACAATAGTATGCCAAACTCAACAAGTGCAGCTTCTTTCAGTCTCAAATTCACTACTTGGGACATTGTTACATGTCATTTTTTTGCATTCACTCAAATGGCCTGGAAATTGGATTAATTAATATCCTTGACAACTTGAAATTATCCCTTTGCAAATCCTCAAGCATTACTTCTTCAAAAAGTCCAATAATTATGGGTTTATCAACTTAAAAACTCATTTTTGGTCCCATTGCATCCTCTCTTCTATGCCACCTACAATTATTGCATGTTGCATAACTGGGCACCTACACAGACTAATGCGAGTTTCCTTATTGCAGGTTGTGATGGTTCTAGAATTTTGGGAAAAATAAAAAATAATTACAAATATTCTCTTTTTAGAAGCTTCTAAGGTGGTTTTAACCATTTACTATTGATTGAGATCTCGAACTCCTATCCTAAAGGTATTATCTCTTATCCCTAGATATTATCCTCTCTCATATTTGGATCTAAGTTATAGATTGGTAAAACCAAAACTACCATATTTACCATATAAATTCATTGCCTCCAATAGAGTCTGGGTTGGAATTTAGAGACTCTTATCTATGCCCTGATGTTGTTACTTTTTTACCTAAGGATTTGTTAGTGTCGGTATCTTCATCCCTCCGTCAGAGATCAAATCCTCTTGTTGCATTGCATATTAGGTGTCCCACCCAGTCAGTTGCATTCCATTAGGTGCATGGATCATCTGATGGTAGTGGCTTCTCCTACAGTTTCCCTCATGTCATTTACCTTCTGGCCCATGTTCTTCACCAAAAATCATATAGAATCACCTTTTTGTCTTAAAGATTGCAAAAGTATTTTCTAGGGTTTCATTGTCATTAGGTCTAGGGTTTCATTAGGGTTTCACAAAAAAGGGTTAAAAATGTCCAATAATAGCTAGCAGGCACATGAGGAGGCTCCAGTACCAATAAAGTTCATAATCAAGTGCTCAGAGATGTATTTTTCCTTAAAACTATGTTTTAAGGAAAAACATAGTATTTCAGGTTTTATTGTATAAATTCATGTAATTTTATTTCCTTCATATGTAAATCACTTCACCTGCAGCACTGGTCACTTTCCCTAGCCTTAGTAGCTCCAATACCCTACAAAGCAAACAAAACACAAGTCATTCTATTCATCACAAGCTCAAATAAAGTGAAAAAGCTCAAAAACAGAGTTAAAAAGTCAAGTCATATTCCAAACAGTGTAAAAGTGGGTTTTTATGAACCAAAAATTAAAATCTCCTTGTATATAATTGTTTCCCTAAAATCAAAAGCTCATTTGCATGCAAGCAACAAAGTGTGAGTAAGAGCAAAGTCATGTTTGAGCAAAAGAAGAGAAATTGGGACAAATTACCCGAATTCAAAGGCGCGGTGCACTGGGCAAGTGGCGCGGCGCACACAGCAGGCATGGCGCATAGAGTTGCGATTCTCAGTGGAAATTTGAACTGGCGCGATGCATACACAGGGCGTGGCACATTGGGTTTGAGGCACAGCGCATAGAGCTACCAAGCCCGAAATCTGCAACAACTCCCTCAAATCGCCCAAAACGCTTAAATCTCTCATTGTGCAAGTAAGTCACCATCTCTTCATTGCTAGTGGAAGAGTTTTCTTTAAGGTTTATGGTGATTGTGTAAAGAAAAATCAAACCCTACCTCTTCGCATCTCTCAAAGAAAACAGTGCCTAGGGTTTGCATTGACTGTTTTGGCTACTAATTCCATTTTTCCATTTTCTCACCCTTTCACTCCTTCACTCATTTTTCCCCTGATTCCCCTATTCCCTAAACTCACATATTCCTAAAAAATCATCTATCCCTATCCCAATTCCCATTTCCCAAAATCCTAAAATATAAATTCCCAAACCCTAGTGCTATACCCAAAACTCCCAAATCACTCCCTAATCCCCTGTTTCCCTAACTAAACCTTGTCCTAACAATCCCAAAATCCTCATTGTTTCCTCCCTCCACAGTCCCTCACATATTTTTCCCTTGGTGGCAGAAAATCAAGCATCACCATAAATTTCCTATTCCTCATCAAGACAGCTCACCCACTAGTAGAAATGGAGTCTGATCCTTCATATGATCATGAAGAAGAGACACACAGTGACTCTCCCATAGAGGTACATGCACCCAGGAGGCCTCATAGAGGTGGCAAACATATTCGAGAAGAACCTACTACCATTGCTGAGTTACAAGCCTACCCTCTCGCCATCACTTGTTTCCAACACCAGTCCTACTATGAATTTTGTGAGATGGTTGCTAGAATTCAGTTTCATCATGAGTTGGCTTGTTTGTTTGTGCTTCATTTACATGATGGTCAAGCCACTCTAGCTAGTGTCACGTTCACTTTAACACCAGAATCTATTTCACTAGCAATCGGTATTCCTAACATTGGAGAGCAATGGAACAAGAGGCAACAAATTGACAGGAAGCATTATGAACCATACATCAAGCCCGATTATTTGAGACAGCTGAGGAGATTTTTTCCTTTTCGGTACCTCAAATATTCATATGCTCCATTAATGAAACTGATAATGAAGTATTTCAGTTGTGAGGGCCAGTTTTCTCATTTATATGCTTATCATATCAGGTTGCTGATGCATTTTACCAGGGTGAGGATGATGAACCTCCCCTACTTCATGTGCTAAAACATTGAGAAGATGACCACCCTAGTACAACACAAGACTCCTCAGCGACAGTTCAACAATATATATCATTTTGCGCTCATTAAGAGTGTGGTCATCCATCAGCTCGGTTTGTAGGGCATCACTTGGGAGGACTTCATTTCTCGTGAGTTTTTCACAGCTCCTCAGGGACCTTTAGAGGCTTTGCATGAGACAGATGGAGCTTCTTATCAGCATGAGGGTCATGAGACACAGACTGCTAGTATGCTAGTTTTTATCACTTATCAGAAGGGCACTAGACAGTTATTCGCAACAGCAAAGTGAGTATTACCTCCACCCGGGGTGGAAGGGGTCTGACTTCCATCATCAGCACAATAGGTTCAGGGCAAAGGCAAGAGGCCATTACAGGATGAGGGGCCTTCAGGTGAGCGGGACTTCATTCTCATTGAGGGTGATGATACTAATGTGGGCTCGCAAAGCACAAATCTCAAAGAAGTCATCCAAGAGTAGTAGGCAGACATCAATGCCTTATCCCTCAACTTGGAGACGACTAAGTGGATCTTAAAGTACCTAGAGCAAAGAAATAAGCAGCTTGAAGATCAACAAGCAATTATGGAGTTGCAAAACATTCGGGAGAATCGCCAAGCTACACAAAGGAGGAGGGTGGAGCTCACTTCACTTAAGCAAGAGATCAATGTCGATCAGGAATCATGGCTTGAAAGAGTTAATATCCACTTAGAGAGGTTGTTGGAGAAGGCCAACAAGGAGAAGACATTTTTAAGACATATGGCATATCATTACATGGCAAGAAACAAAGCTTGCAAGGCGAGAATTAGGAACTTAAAGGCAAAATTGGAAAGGGCATCGAAGAGGCAAAAGGAGCATGATAGACTTCAAATATTGGCTGAGGCTTCCTTGGCCCAACATAATGCTTGATGGAGAAGGCTCAGCCCAAATTCCAAAAATTTTGGGGCACTTTTTGCATTTTTGGAATGTTTTGGTCAAAAAATAGGAATGTCTGCTCTATGCGCCGCACCACCTGGCACTCGCTTTTGATGGGAGCCTCCAAATGACAAAAACTAAGCATTTTTGGATTTGGCATGGAAAAATATTGTTTCCTACCAATAGCGAAGAAATTTTGACAGTTTTGAGCCCTCAAAAAGGTCAAAAACACTCAAAAAATGACCTTATTGCCCCTATTTTGACACACAAGAAGTAGTGTTGGGAGAACTGACTTTTGGAGGGGCAAATGGAGGCCACATTGACAATTTCCACTTGGGTTGGAAAGTAGACAGGTAGACCTTTCCAACAAGCACACGGGGAGTGAATTTGGACACCAGGAAGGCCTCCAAAATTAGCTTCAAACAGGCGCTATGCACAGAGAATCAGGCATGGCGCATAGAGGAAATTTGGCCGAGTTTGACCAGGAATGCTCTGTTTTTCATCTAGCTTTTGCCAATTTGACATTTTCACCTTCTTAATGTCAAATTTGTGATGTAATTTGATTTACATTGATGGATCATGATGTAAATATGTCAAATTTTCACTTATGGAGGTAGATTCATCTGTTAAAAAGTTGTTTGAAACTGAATGAATCGGTTCCCTTGTTTCTAGAGGCATGCTGTTCCACTACCTAATTTCTAGTTCTTAGTTTAGAATTAGTTGGAACAGATCCTAAACATGTGATCTTGACCCCTAGAGGCTATGATGAGCTATGGATTGTCTATATCTTATGTTTTTTCAGTCATTAACATGGTTGAACTTTTAAGAAAGCAAGGAGCTTCATTGTACACTCATATCAGCAATTTGGCTAAGGAATTGAGACCAGGGTTTGCAACACTCTTTGGGATTCATGTGGAATTTTGTTTTGGTACAGTGCTTCCCTCTGTATTTTTGAATTTACTTATGTGTTATGTATGTCATTATCTATCTCATTTCTTCTTAACTAAATCAAACAAGAGTGAAGGTAGAATCCACTGAAATTGCAGTGCTCTATCTAAGGTTTCCTTTAGTTTTTTTTATGTTTTCAGTTGTTTGAAGAGGATCCATGGCTTCTCTTTCCCTCTTCAACTCCTCACCTATCTAATCGCTCCATCTCATTTGATTTGAAGTGCCAAGATCAGTTTCATACCTTGCCCCATTGAGATCTCTGCAAGACTGAGCCTCATTCCCTGCACCCAAGATCTTCCTTTTCATTAGAGCCAACAAAAATATCATTTTATTCAATAAAATGCTTTGCACATATACCTAGCCTAAGATCAATAGTTATATCTGTTGTTTCAAGCCCTTAGTGATCATATTTGGTTGAGATCGACCCGGAGAGAGCCCTCTAACGACCTGGTAAGGCTAGCTACCAGGTTAAGCGTGGTTTGATGTTGGTCCTGGATCCTACCTTTCTTAGCCTAAGGTAAATCTAGGCTCTAACAGGATCCATTACCATCCTTGAGTTTAAATTGAAAGCTTACTTTGTGGCTAAGGAAGGACAAGTTTTGGTGGGAGATATCTACATTTTGTCAAGAACTGCAAAAGGGTTGTAATCTTCTCCTACATTTCATTAAAACAAATAGCTTTGCTTTCGTATACTTGTGTCTATTTGATGTTTATGTATTTCAATGGCTACTTGAATCATTGACTAGAGATATTATTTTATGCTATGGATGTCTTGTAGTTCTCTTATTTGTTACAATTGTCTTGCAGGTTCCATTTATAGTAATTGGATTTGAACCTAAAGTCTACAAGCTAAGAGAAGAGGAGGACTAGTGTTGGACTCCAGGTAGGATTTATCCTCCATTTTCTAATTTCTCTAAGGAAAAATTAAGTTTTTTTTCTTTTTTTGTTTCCATATCTGGCCAATAGATCTAGGGGATTCACTTATGTCCATAGGAGAGAATTTTCCATATAACATAAATGTTTCCAAGGAGGGGACAGCAATGGACCTGAAAAAGATTAAAGATATCACGAAGTGGCCAACTCTTAGGAATGTGGATAAGGTTAGTTATTTCATGGGACTAGTATGTTATTACATGTGGTTCATCAAGAAATTCTCAAGGATTAGCTATCCTATCACATCCTTGCAAATGAAAGGAAAGAAATTTCATTGGATTGAGGAGTGTGCAACTAGTTTTGATAAATTGAAGAATTTTCTTACAAATGCTCAAGTTTTAAAGATTGCAGATCCTGAAGGAGTTTATTGTACATATATATGCTTGGAAGGAAGGACTTGGTGGATTCTTGATGTAGGAAGGAGATGTGGTTTTATATTAGTCAAGGAATCTAAATGAGCATGAGAAGAATTATGTGAGCCATGATCGTGAGTTGGAAGCTATCATTCATGCATTGAAGATGTCAAAGCAATATCTCCATGGTAGGAGGTTTGTCTTGATGAGTGATCATAATGGGTTGAGGTACTTGTTTGACCAACCTAATATGAATGCCATGCAAGCTATATGGTTGGATGCCTTCAGTGAGTTTGACTTTGATATTAGATACATCAAGGGAAACAAGAACCGGGTTGCAAATGCTCTCAGTATGAGAGCACATGTAAATCAAATTTAAGTTGGGAGTTCTTATGGGACATATTTATAGGAGTAGATCTTGCATGCAGGCTGACATCACGATGAGAGGTACTAGTAGCTGAAGTAGATATTGCAGCAACAGGGTGAAGGCGATAAGGGTGAGGAGTATCACCTCACGATAGATGGCTTGGTGATATTTAGGAACAATATCTATGTGCCAGATAACAGTGAGTCGAAGAATCTTATCTTGAGAGCCTTTCATGTCAAACCATATTTAGGCCATCCTAGATACCAGAAGACTTTGAAAACTGTTAAGAATTTTTATCATTCATTGAATTTAGAGAAAGATGTGGTTGTGTTTGTTGCAATATGCTTGGACTATCAGCAAGTGAAATTAGAGTGTAAGTATCCAGTTGGTCTATTATAGCCTATTCTAATTCTAAAATTGAAATGGGAGGTCATTTTCATGGAATCCATTACAGGATTTTCAAGGACATCGAAGCAATATGGTTCCATCATGGTCATGGTTAACAGGTGGAGCAAGGTAGCTCACTTCATTGCAGTGAAGTATACTAATTTAGCTAGTCAAGTAGATCATATATTCATCTAGGAGATAGTGAAATTGCATGGTGTTCCCAAGAAGATTATATTAGATAGAGATGCAAAGTTCACTTCCATGTTTTGGAAGGAGTTGTTTGCAGGCTTGGGGATAGAGTTAGCCTTTAGTATAACTTATCATTCATAGACATAGGGACATATAGAGAGGGTTAATAGGATTCTTGAGGATATGTTGAGGATGTATGTCATGCATCAACAAAGCAAGTGGGAGTATTATCTTCCACTCGTAGAGTTTTCATATAAAAATGGGTATCAAGAGTCCTTAAAGATGAGTCCATTTAAGGCTCTTTAGGAACAAAGTTGTAATACTCCTATCAATGGGAGTAATCCAGTTAACATGGTTCTAATTGGACCTGATATGTTGGTTGAGATGGAGCATTAGATGTAGGTTATTAGAAGGAATCTAAAGGAAGTGCATGGGAAGAAGAAAAGTTACACAGATTAGCATAAATAATTCAAGGAGTTTCAGGTTGGAGAGCATGTGTACTTGTACATCAAGTCCAAGAGGAGCTCTTTGAGGGTTGGGTCATGCACCAAGATGACACCTTGATATTGTGGGCCTTTTAAGATCCTTGAGAGGATTGGACTAGTTTCCTACCAACTTGCACTACTGCCAATAGTGAAAGTCCATGATGTTTTCAATATTTCGCTACTTAAGAGATATGTCCAATATGTTCATCATGTGATTGATTGATCTGTATTGTAGGTGGAACCAGAGGGGGAGTTCCAACCAGAACCTTAGTGAATTTTGCAGCAGAAACAAATCATGCTCTGGAACTAAGCAATAGAGCAAGTTAAAGTGAAGTGGAAGCACTTTGGGCCAATGAAGCTACATGGGAGATGGTTGATGAAATGTGGTATTTGTATCCTTCTTTATTTGCTATTTAAGCAGATGTGTTTTGGTTTATATTTATATGTGTATATGTGTATTGTAAATATTTCAATCATTTGTGTTATAAAGCTCCAATAAACAGTATGTTGTAAATACTTCATTGAGCTATGCTATAAAATATCCAATAAGAAATATGGTGGTCATGATTTTTCAACAGTTTGGTATGATGTAAATGATGCATTGAGCTATGTTAGAAATATCCATGGGCAACATGTTTTGATGGTTATGTGTCATAGAACACTAAGTAGAGTGTTCCCCTAAGGAGGAGGGGTTTGTAACAATCCCTGGTTTATTTTCCATGTAAATAAAATAATACCAAGGTCATGGGACACATATTCCAATCTGAATGGTGGGAAAACATTATAGTGGGAATCACTTGTGGTTTAATAATGACTATTGAAATTGGTAAAGGAATAGGCAAATGAAAAAGGAAAAAAAATGGCATTTAATTATGAAAATAAAGGAAAATAGGAGAAAAGGAAGGTGAAGAGACACAAATTTGCATGCAAGGGAAATTAGAGGAAAAATGAAGGAAAATGAAGAAAAAGGAGATATCAATAATAAAATTCATTAGAGAAGCATTGGATGAATTTTGTCATTTTAGAATTTGGCTCTCTTACACTTTTGCACACTTAGAGTATTCTTGGAGCACTCTAGCATTCACTTGGATTTGGAGAAAGCAAGCAAAGGTAAGCAAGGAAGTGTAAGGGGATAGTTGGATCAACAACTACAACATGAATACTTTGCAGGTAACATGCTGCATGTGTAATTTCCTTGTTGGTTTCTTGGATGCATGGTATATGCATGTGACTCATTGGTTATATGTTACCAATGGCATGGATATTTTCTTGGATTGTCAGTGGTTTCATCCCTGCCTTTCCATTTCTTGGATAAACCATGGTTTAGTGGGTTACCAATTTGGTTTTCTAATTAGTTTTTAGGTTCCATATATTGGTTGCAGGTTGGGATAGAATCTTTGGAGCCTTGGAACAGCTTGGGTCCATGGGATAAAATTTTTATTCCAACTAGCTAGAGAGGGCATAAAGCCTTCCTGGTGATTCTTAGATGACGTTTGTAAGTTTATAATCATATCTGCATTCTTGACCTGTAGCTTCTATGTTTACTATGTGTTTGATCAGATGTTTATCTTGCATTAGGCATGTATTGGTCAAGATCTTTCTCATGTTCTCTTTGTTTAGCATTGTTATCATTATTTTCATGATTCTAAAAAGTTACAGGTAGTTATGGGAAATGGTCTAGAGGCTAGCCTACAAAAGTGTCATGGATCTCAAAACCGCATACAAAGAACAAATGGATTTGGGTCATAATTGCATGGATAACAGCCTATGGGTTCAATTTTAGCCTCCCAACCACATGCATGAAGTTTTATGGGTGTTATTGGTGAGTAAACCTAGTGAAAAAGGGTTCCATCTCAGGGATTGATCACCTGGTGTGGTTGGTATGCTCCTGAGTGATATGTAGTCTCTAAGGGACGTCAGTTTACTTCTTTTTTATAGGCCCCACTTCCATAAGTGGAACTTGGAGGTCAGGTCATATCATAGTGACTCTCAGCTCATATTTACCTTAGAGAGCTTGTTAAAGTGGGTAAATGTGGGAGGGGTAGTTGCATTCCACATCCTCAAAAGTAAAAGCACCGAAGCAAACATATGTGCAAACAATGTATGTCAGCTTTAGGATGGAAAATTATAAATGAATGAGACATTGGGATGGTGGAATCTTCCATAATCCTAATGATTCAATCTATGATAATGACGGAATCCATAGTTATGGTTGGTATAACAAAAAAAAACTTATTCTAAAGTTACGAAAAGTAAATGAAATATTCGGAAGGGGGGGGGGCAATAATTTCAATGTCAAAATAAAAATCTTGGCTCAACGGATGTCATGGCATCCCTTGTCATCTTGATGCATGCAAGTGGTACTTTACACCATACTCCTTGAAATCACACACAATGAAGGATAAGTGCATAATATTATCAACCCTTCTACACATGGAGATGATCAAATATGTGCTAAGGACATTATTGAGGAGTTACTTTCCACATCAATAGATCACATGTGGAATCAGAAATATGTCATTTGAAATGACAAACTCGTCACCCCACTTTCTAATAATCCTTGCCAAATTGGGATCACAATTTGAATGGGAAAGTAGAGGACTTTTCTAGCAAATTTGGCAAGTCATGTGGAGGATATTTATCCATGTTGTTCAACTCTTCAATGGTATAACAAGATCATAGGTTCACACTTATCTCTAGACTATGTTTTTCTGGTGTAATTTTGGTTCTAGGACGAGACAAGGGAGAAAATAATTCTTTGATTATGTAACTAGAAATAATGTCTTTGTATCCTATGAACTACTTTGTCTCCTTAGAGGTGATTGTCGTTAATTCACAATGGAAAGAGCCATAATCTTGTATGACATCATTCAGGGTTGGCATCCAAGTATTTTACTTTCTAAACTATCCTGTGAGTATGTCCTAGCGCCCTCTAGTACATTTGAGCAGCATGCCAGAGCGAAAAAAGCACAACCACAATAAAATCTCATTGGTCAAGGTAAAAACACAGGAAAAATGTGGTTAGGTAAAAAAAACTAAGTGGGTCTAGGACACTATTTTGTGGTTGAAACTTCAGGAGATAGGGAGGGAACAACGGGGAATATAGGACCATCCACTCCTCTTCTTGTTTGGGAAAACCAAGAACATGGCACTAGTAGCAAATAAATGTTCCCCAATCGTAAGTGTAAGGAGATGAGTGCACAAATGTTTGAGAAGTTGGATGCAATGCAATTGGACATGCTTGTCATGAGTATGAAACATTAGGAGCAACTAATAACCATTATCACTCTGATGGAGGAAGCCCAATATTTGAAGGGAATGTTGGCAAGACAAGTAGATGAAGAATATGCTTTAAATTCTCTCATCATTATTTTACATGACCAAATCCACACTCAGAATCTCAACCTCAAGGAGAGTTGTGCTTCAAGTAGGAAAGAATAGGGATCGCTTCCTAACCTCAACCAACCATTAGAAGAGGAAATAATAACATATTTTGATGACTACA
Organism: Pinus taeda; assembly: GCA_000404065.3. NCBI lineage: Eukaryota > Viridiplantae > Streptophyta > Pinopsida > Pinales > Pinaceae > Pinus > Pinus taeda. The sequence goes on from APFE031505351.1 coordinate 38,429, forward strand.
TGTTTCAAATTTTGTGTTTTGTTAGGCAGTTATTGTAGGATATACTCCTATAAGAATGTACTAAAATTTGAAGAATTTTATAGTCCCTCAAATGTATTAGAAGTCACCACACAAGGGGACAAGAAACCAAATGAATAAATGGAACAAACCTCTTGGGTATTTGTCATGACAAGGCACAAACTTAATACAAATATGTATTCATTCTCTCTCTCTCTCTCTCTCTCTCTCTCTCTCTCTCTCTCTCTATATATATATATATATATATATATATATATATATATGCAATTATAAGAAATAATTTTTCAAATGCATACCTCTTTCTGCCCCTTGATATTTATCACCTTTTTATTTAATAGAAGCACAAGTACCTCAAATCCCCATCCTTGAATATATCCATATCCTTTCTTCCACATTATTGAATTATTTCTTCCATATCCTTGTAGAATATCCATATGTAATAAAATTACCATTTCCTTCAACACCTTCTACATATTCTGATCCAAGACCTTTTACTTATAGATGCACCAGAATTACATGAAATAGAGTTTATTAACCATGGAATTTAAAAGCACATAAAACCATGTGGAAATATCAAGATAAGCATGAAACCATGACACAAATATTTTATTACAGAGTTCATCCAATTTGGACTATGTCTCTGAGCCTTACCCAATAGTGGGGATGCCTTCATTCATTAAATGGCATAAAAAGAGATAAAGTACAAGCAACATTCATTTACAATCTTTATACCTCCAAGATGGAAGATGGACGAAGAATGGAGAGCCCAACTTCAGAAAAAAATAGTACCATTGGAATCTTGGAAAAAGAGCATGTATAATTTCCTATCCAAACACCCAATTAAGAGAAATGAAGCTTTTGCTCCCTCTCAAAACTTCCCCGCTACTCAAGGCAAGGTTCTGGCCTGCTACTAGGTCAGGTTACTGCTGCACGCAATGTGTTCTAAACTATCATGTCAGTCTCACTCTTATCCTGTGCTAATAGTCCAATATATATACTTGGTGGCTAACTCCTCAATTCTCGGGCAGTTCCAAATAGATGACAAGTATTGGCAGGCAGGTTTGTTTTGGGCAGAGAATCTTGAGTCCTACATAGTACATGGAAACAAACCTTTCAAACATGGAAAAAACTTCTTTAACCACACATTTAACCTGGCGACTTTTAATATCGGTATTTCCCATCGGTGTACAGACCCAAGCCTTTAGAACAAGCACCCTGTTAAATGTGTGGTTAAAGAAGTTTTTTCCTTTATATTGAGGAGTTAGCCACCAAGTATATATATTGGACTATTAGCACAGGATAAGAGTGAGACTGACATGATAGTTTAGAACACATTGCGTGCAGCAGTAACATTGAGGAGTTAGCCACCAAGTATATATATTGGACTATTAGCACAGGATAAGAGTGAGACTGACATGATAGTTTAGAACAAGCACCCTGTTAAATGTGTGGTTAAAGAAGATTCTCTAAACAATAAGAAAAGCAAGTTAGAACATTATTTTTAGTATATTTGAAAATGAAAAAGAAAACATGAATGCGGTGGGGAGTGGAGAACAATGGTGGGAGGGGGTGGTACCACCACTATCACCACATGTATATTTTTATTTTAAATTCAACAAGTTATGTGATATGCTAAAACACAATACAAGAATCTACTATACTCTTTAGTGGAAACCAAAATTGATCGATGAAAACAATAAGCAGAAAAGGAAGAATTGCAATCACACATAACATAATATTTCTTTGGGGAAAGCAACTTCTCATAAACTTGACTATCTATATTGCATTAACAAGAAGATATAAGAAGAAAATACAATGATTGTTTGACTTGAACAATTCCTGCACAAGTACAATCTATCTCTCTACCTCACAAGTCAACTCAAGCCAACACTTAGGCAATTCTACTGCCTGCCAAGACCCTACTTCCTTGCACAATTATTGAGAGAATTAACCTGTATTTAATCGAGAAATCCACTCTCCATAATTGTGCGATCCATCCATAGGCCCTTAGCTAATTTCATGCACCATCTGTACAACTTGGAAAATTATACAACTGATAGTACAATGTCCCTGAACACTAATCTCAACTAGGCTTTCCTCTAAACTGACATGCATGCGTTATTTATGAGTGAATATTTAGTTAAATGGTGTGGTACTGAGGATGCATTGATGCCCGTCCCCACTACTAGACCTCCTACTAGTTCCTCCAATAGTTAGAACTAGTTTAACTGACTATAACTTAGTTAGACTGAGTCAATTAATTACAACTCAAAAGAACTCAACCTAGGCCCCTAAAATTTAGGGATCACTCTACATGACCCTAGATAGACTTCCAACTCGAATTTCCTAAGTCAACTGTGTCAATTTAACTTAGTTAACTATTACAAGTTGCTACGAGAATAGAATTTCAATTTAATTCATAATTTAATTCAAGGGAAAATTAAATTGGAATTTCTTGTTGCTATTTTTAACACTCCCTCTCAACAAGAAAGGGATTATTTTCCACTATGATCCTGCCTCTTTGAAACTCAAATTTTCATCTTGACAAGGCCTTTGTCAAAATATTTGCATTTTGCTCCTCTATGGGAATGTACTCCAGCAACATAATTCTCCTATGCACTCAATCTCGAAGATGATGACACTAGATTCTAAGAGAATTTGATACAACTCTGATTGTCACAGTAAATCACAATTGGATCCAGATGCTAACCAAAAAAATAAATAAGAATCTTCCTCATCCAGATAGCCTCAAAAGCTTATTGACTAGTAACCATGTACTCTGCTTCTAATGAAATAAGTGCAATTGATCTTTGTTTCCTGTTGTACCAAGAAACAACTGTTGACCCAATAATGAAGATCCCACCAGATGTTTTCTTCCTGTCAGATGGACTCCCTTCCCAATCTGCATCAGTGAAGCCTTGAAGCTTCACTCCCTCTGTCCGTTTGTACCACAAACCATATTGATTAGTGCCTTTGAGGTATCTCAATACATGTTTGGCTACCTTCCAATACAACTTGGTTGACTTAACCATTGCTTGACGAAGATGGTTAACTTCATAACACATGTTCGATTGTGTGTTCACCAAATACATGAGTGAACCCACAAGCTGCTTGTAAATAGTAGCCTCCACTACTTCATCGAAAGTAACATCCTCCTTCCTCTAGTTACCTGCTAGAGGAGTCTCCATGGGTTTACTGCTCTCCATGTGGAATATTTGAGTATCTCATTGGCATACTTTCCTTGAGAGACAAAAAGTTCCTCATCACCTTGCCATACTTCCATACCCAAAAAGTAGTGCATGATCTCCAAGTCCTTCATTTCGAACTCTCTTGCAAGATCATCTTTGCAAGACTTGATCAGCTTATCATCACCCGTCATATTCAAATCGTCGACATATAAAACAGTAATAAACAATTTTCCTCCAACCATAATATGGTAAAGGTTCACATATGCTTCACTTTTGGTGAATCCCAACCCAATCAAATAACTATCGATCCTAGTGTACCAAACATGGGGTGGTTGTTTCAGCTCATACAATGGTTGCTTGAGTCGACACACATGTGATTCTCTGTTGAAGGTCTCAAATCTTTCTAGATGTTTAATATACACCTCTTCCTCAATCATGTTGTTGAGGAATGTTCTCTTCACATCCATCTGATGTATCTTCCATCCCATTTGCATTGGTAGTGCTAGAAAGGATCTAATTGATGAGTACCTTGCAACAGGAGCAAAGGTCTCATCATAATCAATCCCCTCCACTTAAGAAAAACCTCTGGCTAGAAACTTGGTCGTGTGTTTCTCCACACTACCATCCACTGCTTTCTTTACCTTGCAAAGCCAACTGGAACTCACCAGTGACTTATATGCTAGTGTTGGGACCACATCCCAAACACTGTTCCTGAAAATGGAGTTATACTCCTCAACCAAGGCATCATCCCAAACTAGTTTTTGCAAAAATTCCTTAAAAAAGGATGGCTCAGTCTCTACACATCTTCTTATCCAATCCATGTAGCCAATGCACTTCTCTAGTGACCTCCTCTCCCTGTGCTATGATGTGGGTGCTCCCACATTTTCTCTAGCATCATGAAATAACATGTTAACCTCTCTGGTGCACTTTCTTCCATCTCTGGAAGAATTTGCATAAGTGGGTGTCTCCTCTCCCTGATCCTCTACATGTGGCTGCTCCACATCATTCTGAGGTTCCTCCTTTGAAGCTATAATCTCCTCAACTACATGTAGCTAAATCTCCCTCTCAAGGTAACATCTCATGTCCTTCTCTTCATCAAATTTTACATCTCTACAAACTACTGCCATCTTGTTAGTTATTAGGTACACCCGATAGTTGTTAGGTGTATAAATGTACCCCACAAATATCCCCAAATCACTTTTGGCTCAAGCGTTTTCCATGCATATTGATTACATGGTAGTATATTGATGAACCAAAAATCCTGAAGTATCCCACGTCAGGTTTCTTCCCTGAAAAAGCCTCTTCTGGTGTACTCATCCCAAGAATTCAATGAGAACTTCTATTCTACAAAAAAACAACTGTGTTGCATGCTTTAGCCCACAAGTGTAATGGTAGGCCTTGATCATGCAACATCACCCATACCGCTCCCAAAATAATCTTGTTCTTCCTTTCATCCACCCCATTATGATGTGGGCTATGAGGTGCTATCAACTCTCGTTGAATTCCTTTCAATTCACAAAATTTTTTGAACTCATTCGACACATACTCTCCACTATTATCATTCCTGAGAGCTTTAACCTTATTGCCAATATCATTCTTGACAAGTGCTTTAAATTCACAAAACTTTGCAAAAGTCTGATATTTCTTCTGCATGAAGAAGATACAACACTTATGAAAAAAATCATCAACAAATATAACATAATATCTATGCTTAGCCTTGGAAGTTGTCAATAACATTCCACACACATCTGAGTGAAATCGATCGAGGATCACCTATGCTCAACTATCTTTGTCATGAAAGGAAGATTTGGTGTATTTTCCTAATGTACACCCTTTTCATTTGTCTACCTGCTCTAGTGTACCCTTGGGAAGACTAGTAGAAATTTTCTGCATGATCTTCAGAGTGCCATGGTGCATGTGACCCAATTTCCTATGCCACAAATCACTGATGTCTTGACTCTACACCTTCTCTACTTTCATGCTCAAGGTAGCACAATCTTCTACCTCCAACTTTTAGAGATTCTTCACTCAAACCCCTATCGTCTTTGCCTATGTTGTGGCTATGTGACGAAGGAGAACCTTTCCCTAACTATATATCACATCATAGCCTTACCCTCCAACATGGAAACAAATACCAAGTTCATCTTCAAACTGAGAACATACATAACATCTCACAAAGTGAGGGGAGAACCTGACTCCCTCTGAAAGTTAACTGTACCAATCCCAGTAGCGTTATACCTCCCATCATCACCCATCTTGATATGCATCTGGAGATCCTTCTCCTCCAAGTTGCTGAAGAGATATTTGTTACCAATCATGTCGAAAGAAGGTCCACAGTCTAGGTACCATACACTACCCATCATTGATGACACCATATAAGTGATGAGGGTAAAGTCCAGTTCGAATTGTGAAGAAAGAGCTTCACATGCTGCTCCTCTTGAGGGTTTCTTACCAGAGTTCTTGAGTAGACAATTTGTGGCAAAATGTCCCAGCTTGTGACAGTGAAAGCACTTGAATTTCGACATGTCATTCTTCTTTCCACCCTAACAAGAATCTAATTTGGAATCGGATGACTTCCCCTTCCCTTTCTTTGCCTTACCATATAAGGAACAATTCTCCTCATCATCAATATTTGATGAGGATTCATCTCTGGTGTTCCACTGAATCTCTTCTTGTACCAAGTCAGATCACAACCACTCTTAATCTAGTATCTTCTCCCTCCCATTAACCAAGTCTTGGTAACTATGCCAAATCTTGGGAATTCCAAGAAGTTCTAGGCTCACCATATCGTCTTCAGAAATAGTAATCCCAACACTACCAACCTCATCTCGAAAATGAGTGAACTTGGTCAAGTACTTCGAAATTGAGTCACCCTTCTCCATATTAATATTTTTGAGTTTGTCCTTCAGTGCCAACTTCCTATGGTCATTTTTATTTTGAAATAGGTTCGTCAATGCCTTCCACATTGCATATGGAGTGTCATTACCATGGAGACTCGAGACAATGTGATCTTGAACTCCTTCCAGGATAATCCTTCTCGCTTTTACCACACATTTTTTCCATTCAACTAGATCTTTAGCATCAGATGCTAGAGGCTTAGGAATTCCATGATCTAAGAATTCATTGAGGCCATTGTCTTCTAGCACTACCTCCACCCTACCCTTCCAAGCTATGTAATTTGAGCTTCCCTCTAGGGCATACTCAAGTCTCAGGTCATAGAATGACATACTGCGGACTTTGAAGTATGAAGTTGCAAATTCGATTTTACCTACACAAAAAACTCGAATTCTCCTCTTCTATACTGTCTTCAGCTCCGATACTATGTATATTTTTACTGTAGATTCAACAACTTATGTGATATTGTAAAATGCAAGACAATAATCTACTCTACTCTTCAGCAGAAACCAAAATTGATCCATGAAAAGAATAAGCAGAAAAGGAAGAATTGCAATCATGCACAACACAATATTTCTCTAGGGAAAACATCTACTCAAAACCCCAACTATCTATATTGCATTAACCAGAATATATGAGAATAAAATACAATGCTTGTTCAACCTGAACAATTTCTGCATAACTACAATCTCTCTCTATGCCTCACAAGCCAGCTCAAACCGACACTTATCCAATTTTGCTTTTTTCTAAGCCCCTACTTCCTTGCATAATTCCTGAGAGAATTAGGTCATGTTTAATTGGGAAATACAGTCTCCATAACTATGCAATCCATCCATAGGCCCTCAACTAATTGCATGCACCATCTGTACAACTCAGAAAATTATACAATTGATAGTACACTGCCTCTGAACTCTAAACTCAACTGGGTCTTCCTCTGAACTGACATGCATGAGTTATTTATGAGTGAATATTTAGTTAAATAGTGTGGTATTGAGAATGCACTAGTGCTCGTCCCCATTACTAGACCTCCTACTAGTTCCTCCAATAGTTAGAACTAGTTTAACTGACTCTAACTTAGTTAGATTGAGTTAGTTAATTACAACTCAAAAGAACTCAACTTGGGCGCCTAAAATTTAGGGATCACTGTACATGACTCTAGATAGACTTCCAACTCGAATTTCCTAAGTCAACTAAGTCAATTTAACTTAGTCAACTATTACAAGTTTCTATGAGAATATAATTTCGATTTTATACACAGTTTAATTAAAGGGAAAATTCAATTGGAATTTATTGTTGCTATTTTTAACGCTCAACAAAGGTGGGAGGCATGCCCACCTCCCACCCACACCTATCTATCACATGGAGTGGATAATCATTCACACATACAACTTCATCATGCTCACGTGAATTTTCTAGGGTCATTGTCGGAATAATAGCCTTGAAAGTGTTAATTCCATAATGGAACCTAGGTGTGGGATAGAGCTAAGTATTTACAAATTAGACTTGGCAGGGGCGTGATTTTCACTATGACATCTAACTGCTAGAAATGGAGGTTTCTTTAGGAACAATGATGTTTTTATTTCTTTGAGGGGGGAAGGACTAGGTCCCCTTGACTGGCCCTACCCTATTTTTGTTAGTTTCAAGCAAGACTTGAGGTCGATATTTGGTGTGTCTATGTGTCAGGGATGGGTTGATGAGCTCCTTAGATATTTCCATTTGTTATCTTCGATTAGCACTGGGTTTTATTTTTCTTCCCCCCAAATTCATCTATGGTTTATGTGCTTAGGATCTATGGATTGATTCTTGTAGTTTTCTTTAAGAGGTGATTCATTCTTTGGTCCTTTCTCTCCTCTTAGACTCTCCCCTTGTCAATTGGTCTCTACATTATTTGTTCGTTTAGTTTCTCTTTCCCCTAGGTATCTCTGCACCCCCACACTTTTCTTTCTTTAATGTAGGAATCTCCATTCCCTCCAGAATTCCTTGACATTGAGATCGAATCTAGAGAGGCTCCTTGAGAAGGGTGGAGGGTAGCTCTTGATCTGTAAATTACCATGGATATTCCATTGGATAGTTTGTCACAACATATATGATAAAAAATATTAGAAAATCTAAAATATGCAGTATGGGGGTTAATTTCTCCTTAGATTTATGGATTTGTTAATTATTGTTTATTTTGTATGCATGAAAATTATAATTATGTAAAAAATAGAGCATAATGAAATAAAACTTACAAACCACAAATTAACATAAGATTTAACCTGGGAAAACCTCTTCACAAGAAAACCAGACTTGAAGGTGAGGGAACTCTTCTCCCATTCTATGAATGGATAATGGATGAAAGTACAAAGATGTCAAATATGTGGCTCATGGTCTACTACATCACACAAATCCTCTTTGTTTTCTCTCTCCTTATCCACTCAAATCTACTCTTCTCATGTACGAAATAAAATGCACTTGAATATAATGGAACCCATTTTCCTATCAATGTCTTCGTTATAGGATAACATGACATCCTATCAGTGGTTAAGTTTGACACCTTCAACTCTTAACTAGTGTTTTTAATATGGACTCTTTTAGTGTCTTATTCATCATGATCATGTGGCTAGCCCCTTTTCCATGAATAATGGAGGTTGATGTAGCATGCTTTCGAATTATGGTCGTCATAATAGGAAGGTCAAATTCCAATTGGCATAAACTTTTCATGTGGAATATGATATTCTTGCATCGTTGCAAAGGTATCTATGTGTCACGAATAACAAAAAAAGATGTAGCATATGAACCCAAATTTTTACCCCCAAAAAATGTTGTTTAATGCTTGAAATATTTCAAACCCCAATTTTCCAAATTAGGTCTTGTTGACGATGCTAGATACTACCAACATATTGGGGGTCTCCTCGATGTGAAGTCCAAATTAGAAATCACACTATTTGGATTAGGAGACACATCTAGAGTATCGACTCGACCACCATAACATAAAGGTTTGTCTTGGTTTCAATGGATAAAATAAGAGATTATATACATAACCCTTCAACAACAAAGTAAGTTGACATTGTGAAACACTAATTGTAATGTGTAAAAGGATAGTTTCATGAGGGGGGAGACAAAAGTGAGCCTCTAGAAGGAAGAAATAGTACTAACCTAAGAGAGACACATGAGAAAATAAATATTAATTAGTTATCCAGAAAAATAGTTCACTTAAACACAATGATCATTAAACCACGTACAAAACACCTTCAACAAGATAAGTACCTATTATCCTCAACAATGTCCCAAGGCTGAGAAAGAAGATCGATAGAGATAAACTCAAACCACTTAGGCTTCAACAGATAGCCCTGTTAAACCAAAGAGGGCTCTCTCTATGAACTCACAGCCAATGATGACTGGAGTAGGAAAAGATGTTAGTCTAGCTATTACAACACTAGGGTTTTGTAGATTTAGGGTTTGATGGATCAGAGTTACAAATCAGAGAACTAGATCAGGTCTTCAAAGGTTCAGTTGCATGAGATATACAGGAGCAAGACAGACATGCTTTTGTGATAGCTTAGGATTTGGTCGATGTAGTGTAGGGTTGAATAGGTAAGAAAATAAAGATGAGTATGTGAACCATGAATTCATCTATCAGAAGACTGAGCACATGAAATGAGATCCCTAACAAAACAAAGCTTAATTACAAGAGTTCTATTTAATACATCTTAAACATCATTGAAAAGCATAGATATGGAAAGGAAGCTAATTTATCATTCATATAAATGTTTAACAAGAGAAAAAAAATACCACAAACTCACACCACAAGAATTCTTGAATAATAGCTACAACTTGGCCTTTGATTTCCTGTAAAAATATGATGAAGTACAAGCTACAAGATTTCCACAATCTCAGGTCCAACCTTGAGTTTGACTGAAAACTAGATACATATAGACCAAGAAATAACTTCCCCAATCTTAAGGGTTGAATCCATCTTTATAGGAACAACTTACATGAATTTATCAACCAAAACCTAATGACCAGGGAGGTTGGAACAAACCCTCCATTTAGACTTTGACTAAACTATTTCTCATAAATGAGGCTTAACATTACATCAAAATCACTCTAACAAGATCATTTATCTTCCATTACATCAATTAAACTCACAACTCAGGAATTAAATCATAAAATCCAAGTTTGACTGAAGAAAACTTGAAATTTGGACAAACAGGCAAAAGCATAGTACCACCTGCAAAAGCACAGTGCCATCAGGCATGAGCGCAACACCAACTTTGAGGAGGTTTTTGAAGGCCTTACACTACTTCAAATCCAGCTATGAATATACCAATGGAAATCTTGGGATGTCTAGTTGTAATTAGACACCTCAAGAAATCAAAATGGACACACCAAGACCAAGAAAAATGAGTTCTCCCACAAGTAATCCAAAAGTGTAGCGCCTAGTTGAGTAAGGTGGTAGAAAGTGATTTTTTGACCTATTTTTGGGAATTTTCTTCAAACCTGTTTGGTGACAAGGCATGAAACATGGATAGATGGCATGTATAGGTCATTATCTATCTATCCATATAAACGTTTTGGCATTTGGAGGTCTGAGGAAAAAGCGCTTGCCTGAATTGTTCTTCTTGTTTATGCCAAAAGTCACAAAAACTCAAAATTGTTCAAATTTTCTTCAAAATTGCTTCAAGTTTGGTCCATGAAGCTCTGAAATGAAATGTCAAGCAAGGAGTGAGGCCTTAGCTAGAAAGTCAAGTTTATCTTTATTTTCTTGCCTACTTAGTGTTTGCCTTAACTTCCTTTTCAGCTGCTTGATTCTGACTTGGGAGACCTTGTTTCTAGTACAGTAGTGCATGGACATATGCCTCTGAAGTTTAGTGGCCCTGTTGGCCCTCGTAAGGAGATTTTCCAAGTGGAAATTGACTCTATCAAGACAATTTTCCTTGTTTTCCTCAAAATCCTCTTCAATGGAGTTGTCAATGTTTTGCTGCCTCAGTGGAGAGGATGTTTCAGCGATTTTATCTTCTTTTCTCTTCAAACCTCTTGCCTTAGGCCTTCTAGGCTTAAGCTGAAAACCGGTGGCTTCAATCTCTTCCAAGTTTATCTTGTTTTACCTTTGGCACCATCCATCTCCAAATTTTCTTTAGATTTTACTTTGAGCTGTTTGTTTTCTTGCTAAAAGAAATATATAAAAAAATGTACCTTGGAAAACCTACTCTTTAGCTCCCTAATCTCATCCTCTTTCTCCTAGATGATCTTCTCTGAATATTTAACCTCCTCATGCACTTCTAAATCTTCCATATCAATGTCAATATGAATCTTTGCTTCGTCATCCAATGGTGTCTCATGCTGTTGTGATGATGTAGGCTTGTCCCTTTCAAAAATGTTTGGAGAAAACAAAATCCTTTTCCTTCTTGTGTAGGTATTGATCACTTCTATGCTATGAGTTCTTGTGATAGGTCTACTTGTGGAAGCCACCTCTTGTTGTGCTAGAGAAGACAAAGGAGTAGAGTGAAAACTTGATTGAGATGGAGAAGGCAATAAAGATGTTGAATACATGAAACCATCCCAAGAAAAATTGATTTGTGCCAGTTGATGGAAAACCAGGATCTCCACCAAGCCATGATGAAAAAAACTGGCATGATGATCTTCTCCCAACCTATGCACCTTCTTTGCCATCTTAACCATGCTTTTGTAAAGGTAATGAGGTAGGTTGAGAAATTTTACAATGACGAAATGAATCAAAAGCCTCACATGGTGCTGGTATAATCTTGAGAATCTACACTCACATGTAAATACTTCATGATCATTTTCATGAGAGGGGCATACTTGTCCAGCAGATGTTTGAAAGGGAAGATGTGCTTTGGAGAAGTTTTGTATGGAGGTTTCAAATACATCTTGTAGTTCTCAAGGTAGAGGTATCTTTTCTTGAACCAAATTTCTCTAGTGTTTGGAATCCTTATAGTTGTAGCAATGGTCTCTATTGAAATAGTTAACACCACTCCATCAATGGTCACCTTATCCCCCCTCAAACTAGTGGCAAAAGTGCTAGTGAGTTTGTCGTTGAAACGAAGTTCTTCAATCCTTTGGCAAAAGGAAGGAAACCAACATCCTCGAAGGATTTCTTGAGGAAAGGAGAAGACATGATTTCATGTGCTTAAGTTGGCTCATACCTATTGATCAGACCTCCCTTACTCCTCCTCTCCTCAGTAGTCTCAGAATCCATAGCAAACCCTAACTCAACGAAAGGGAAATTAGGTTTTGTGAGGAAAAGTGATGAAATGAGGAATTTGATGGGGGAATGTGTGGGAGATGGTGTATGAAGAATGTAGGAGGGTGTATGAGCTCAAAATTATGGTTTTTTCTCAACAAAGAGGCCAAATCAATAATGAAGCTAGAAGCGTAGAAAACCCTAGGAGAGGGTGTTTTACAAGCTTTTCGAGTATGAAATGAAATACTAAAGAGGTGAAACAGAGGCTAGGTAGGCCCACTTACTTGTACTTGTTGTTTTTGAACCTATATTTTATGAAGAAACCATTGGAATGAAGTTTCCCCCCCCCCTTGAATAAAATGTAGCACCTCTAGCAAAAGCACAACAAAAGCGCAATGCAACAAATGATGAGGCACTTTAGGAACACAAAATTGTTGTTTTGAGGGTGCAAGAGATATTTAGAGGTGAAGATATGTTTTTTGCAGATGAAATGAGCAAATTAGGAGCTCTTTTGGTCTTTGTAGCTTTGGAAATCGATTTTTCTCCTTTGATGGTGTAGTGGCCCCACCTTGTCCTTTCAGATTTTATTTTTGAAACTATAGCTTTAGAACCTTTTAGGATATTTTCCATCATAATTGAGATATAAAATCACTTTAGAAACTTTGTTGAATATTTTTCCCTATCACTACTCCTTCAAATGATGATTTTGGTGGTGAAATGACTTATTTTCATGCTTTTTACCCTATGACCTAATGATGATGCTACATGAATGAATGATCTGAATGATGACATTCATGACTATGACACCATTTCAACAAGGTATGACCTAACCATTCTAGTGTCCATTGATAATAAAGGTGAAAGGAGTAATGATGACCTACTTAACCTAACTAGTGACCAAATGTTTATTGAAAACATATTTGAAACCATAAAAATTTACAGTAGGACATTTTGACGGTGCTGGACCTGCCAACATATCAAGGGGATCTCCTCGATAAGAAGTCCCAACTAGACCTCAGACCGTTTGGTGTACGAGTCCCAGAAGTGGGTTATACGGTATCACCTTGACTGCGGTTGCGCATAGAGGTAAATATGATTTCATTGTTGGTAGCAAGGTTGTGACATGCACGACAAGCCAAGGAAGATGCATGAACAATTTTAACACACGGAAAGCGGGGTAAGTGTGCCCCTTGGAAACCTGTGGAAGCACATGACTTGGAAGGGAACACATGAGTGAAGATGCATCACAAACTAGAAGGAAGGTGAGCCAAAAATCCAAAGTGATGGTTAAACCAACAACACACTTTAGTAAGATTCATACATACATATACAGAAAGAGTCCATACATACATGCGTAATAAAACAACTACATATATCATTAGCGTAACCCGTATAGATGAAATAAAATAACAACATATGCATGAAATGTGTTGGCTTTGTTATATTAAAAGTGAAATTTCCAATCATATAGTATAACCATGACCAACCACTAGTCCCGATAATAGAAGTTACAGTCACTATCACCTTCTCCTCCAAAGAGATGTACTAGCTCTATATTTTGGAGAAGTAAAGGCTCATTACAATACATTCCAAGCTTTTTCTAAGATACTCCTATAGGAATCTTGGCTACCAAAAAGACCTTACAATGAGTTATGAGGTTCTATAAATAGAAAAGGGTGGGGTGACCCTTGACATTCCCCTTTTTGACTCTTCACCTACCCTCATGACTCTTCACCTACTACTTGACTGTTACATTCAAGTATCAACACTTGGTATTTCACTTTTATAATATGTTACATTAAAATCTACACATGTACCCATGTGAGACAAAATAGGCTTGAGCAATCCATGCAAGATATCGCTAAGACTCAAACAGTTGTGGGAAGACCAAATCTTCGATATGCCCGTGATGATTGACGACAACAAACTGATTCCAAGCTTGGTTTTCTATGATGGTGTTTGTGCACTCAATGGTGACATCTTGTTGAAAGCAAACTCTTGCCTCCATTTCATCCAAGTACACTAATATGGCTCCCCTGTCCAACTCGTCGAATAACATGTGCATCATCGTCTTGAGTGCAGTTGGACCACAAACATACTGATGCACAGTGTCTATGACCATCTCCAAGTGTGTGTTGGTGACTATGCACATCAACTTGTTGACATACATGTTCAGCTCCAGCCATACTTGGTTGTTGTCTTCACCTCGGTGAGAATGCCAATGGATGGGATCGCATGTGTGCGCACAATGACATCCATGCTCCTTAACACCCTTGCATGCGATCAAAAAATCTTCTCACCTTGTTTTCTACATGCTAGCTGTTGGGATGGGTCTATAACCTGTATGGGCATAGTTTCATCACTATATGCATGTTGTGCCTCCTATTGTACCTATTCCTACTACAACTCCTTCTCTCATATGTACAACTCATGTTCTTCCTTGAGTTACTGCTTCAACACCTGTAACTCCTTCTCTTATTTCCCTCTCTACCTTCACGTGATCCTCTTGTCGCGTTGTCACCTCATAGCCTCAATCTCCAAAGCCACTCTCATCACAAGTGGATTTGCTTGAACTTTCATCTTTGCTCCACCTTTGCACTATCAACAATCTTCCTTTTGACTTTTCCATGTGCAGGTCTTCTACCTTCTGTTGCTACTGATGGTGTTGCTCGTTGTGATGCAAGTACCATTTCATCTTGATATCCTTGTCTATGAACAACTTGATGTCTCCATAGATAGGCAATTTCATAGACACTTGATCGACTTCATCCCAGTTGCACTCTTAATGGTGTCCTTTGACTCTGCTTTCTGGGGCCGTTGTACTTGTACTGCTGAGAGGAAGAAGAACACCTATGATACTTGGAGACATAACAACACTCATGGCAAGAAATATGTCAGTTGAAAACAAAAACAAACTGGAGGACTAACATGCAACATAGCCATGTGACTGTCTGTGAAGATTGCACAATTTTCATGAAGAGGCTGGGAGACTGACTACCAAAACTGCACAAGGCACAATCTAGGCCATCAAGAGGCTAACTAACTACTGGAATTGCATAAGGCACAGTTCAACCTAACCTGCTGAGGAATGAAACAACATGATGCTCAATTTCAGTTAGCACTGACATGCAAAACCAGCAAATTGATTTGCGCAATTTCTGGGGCCAACAAAGCACTACCTCCTAGAATTGTGCAATGCAAACCTGGAGGTTAGTTCTAGGATAAAATTGCACAATTTCTAGAGGGAAGGTAGAGCCTTCACTTCCATAGATGCGTAATTCTAGTCGAGAAAGCCAAGCTCTGGGCCAAGGTAGCCCAGACCCACCGACGGGCGACTGAAAACGTGAGAAGTCTGAATGCCTGGTGAACCTGAGTGTGATTGAGAGTGATTTATCATGCATGCAAACAATAAGTGCATGATTCAAAAAACAGGAAAACATGCATGTGTGTGAAGAGGGTTGCTGCAATGGTGACTGTTGATGTAAAAGTAGTGTCATGCATGCGACAAACAGTGAGATGCAAATGAGAATTGAAATGGTGCTTCTACAAGCTAACATACATTAAAACGATAGCAAGCATTCAATGAAATCAAGTATACATCACTTAGATAAAGTGAAAAACAAAAGGAAACAGAAACACAACGCAAGACATGAGAAGTAGACTTACCTTGAAATAGCTAAGTTGAAGGTGCCAAAGACTCCTAGATGCGATGTGGGATGTCAGAGCTACAAGATCGATGTGAGGAATGAGCCCTGTAGCATCTGGTATGTAAGTTTTGATAAGATCTAGGTTATGACGTGCATGCCACAAACCTAGGGAAAAGCAACACTTGGCGGGAGGTTTCTAAAACGATCTTTGCATGTAACCTCCAGCTACTAAAAATAGATCCCTAAAACCTAGGGATGCCTTTTTCATGTTTACTTTTGCTATTTTTGGAAAAGCATCCCATGCATGCAAATAGGGATTGCTCGGTCCAGAGGGAACCGGTTAACCTAAAGGCACATGCGTTGCCTGCAAGCCTGGGATGAAAAATTGTGTAGTTTTTGGGTTGAGTAGGGCTAGTTTTCCCTCAAGGATTGCTCAATTTTTGGGGCCAGAAGGTGACTATCAGAAGGTGACTATCTCCTAGAATTGCACAATTTTTGGGCCAAGGCCTAGTGCTGGGAAATATTACGCAAATTTCTATGGGAGGCTTGTCTAATAGTTTTGCACAATTCTGGAGGTCAGCAGGCAGCCCAAGAGATTTGCACAGTTTTTGGAGGGAAGGCTGGTTCGCCTCCAAATTTGTGCAATTTTCTAGGAGAGTTGTTCAGCTAGAAAATAACCTAAGTCCATGATGGAAGCCTATGAAGGGAGTGAAGAAAACTGACATGCACAGGATGGCGACCCATTGAAAATCATATGAAGCCTATGTAGTTGATAGTTCAAGACATGTTGCTAAGCATGGTTGGTAGGGAGGTGATCCGGATTTAAACAGGAACGCAAAAAATTACAGAGATAGCCATATAGACAAAGATGCATCGGAAATAATACTTCATTTCATTAATGGAAAATAGTGAAACATGCTTACAATCAGAAATGGAAATAAACTAGCTAGGGCGATGGTAGTTTATCTCTGAGAAGAGATGTGATGGCTACATGCCTCTGAACTGTGTTACAATGAGGCTCGAAGGCC
>APFE031505354.1:0-29188 GCA_000404065.3 Pinus taeda
ATTATTTTACTAAGTGGGTAGAAGCAGTTCCACTCAAGACGGCTAATGCTGAAAATATCGTTGAGTTCATAGATCAATTTATAATCACCAGGTTTGGATTACCTCCCACTTTAATGTTCAATAATGCATCATACTTTTCTGGAAATGCAATGACTGAATTTGCACTTAAAAGAGGATTCAAACTTAAATATTCGGCCAATTATTATCCATAGGGCAATGGGTTAGTCTACAAACAAAAACCTAATCAGGATTATCAAAAGAACAGTAGACCAAAATCATAAAAATTGGCATAAATCCTTAATATATGCTTTATGGGCAGACTGAATAACGAGAAAAGCTTCCATTGGCACTTCTACCTTTAATTTAGTTTATGGGAGAGAAGTAGTCCTTCCGACTCATTTAGAAATTCCTTCTTTGTCCCTAGTTCAATACATTGATGAAGTACCAACTTCCTCATTACACTTAAGGAAAATGGAAATAATCAAATTAGAAGAACAACGAGAACAAGCTAAGAAAACGCATGCTCATCATTAGGCACTAGTAAAATCCTCTTTTGATTCAAATATAATGACCAGAAAAGATTTTCAGGTGGGAGATCTAGTTTTAAAATGGGACAAGGCACACGAAGAAAAGGGAAAACATGCAAAATTTCAAAGAATGTGGCTTGGTCCTTTTCAAATTGTAGAAGTCATAGGTCCATCAACATTTGTGTTACAGGATTTAGTAGGTAAAAGAGACTCTTTGCCTATCAATGGACAAATTCTTAAGAAATATTTTCCATAGAAGATTATTCTTCTATTTTTGTAGAGTAATAGTTTTTCTCTTTTTCATAATAAAACCAGTTGTGAATGGTTACATTAGGCATTTACGAAAAAGATACCAACTCTCTTTCGGATTTTGATTTTTCGCTTGTATTAAATAGAAAATCTTTTGGAAAATTGATCTTTATTATTGAAAGATACAGTTAAAGACTCTAACCTAGATATGACACTAGTTTCAACTTCATAAAGTTTGAAGAAAATAACCTTTAGTAAAGAAATTGTTTTATATCAGTACAATGAAAGGTATCAATAACAAAATAAAGATTATCTGTAGAACAGTTACTTCCAAAAACTCTATCATTGTCGTCCAGAGCTATCTAAAGAAAACAATGACTTCCTCCCTGCTAAGGAAATCACAACTTTCAGAGGAACAATCCAAGGATACACTTCATCTTGAAGAATGAGAGGTCTCATCACGAGCCAGCTTATCATAATCAGAGATATTATAACTTGCTGACTTTGCCAAATACTGCATACCACAACAGGGCAATGACTCAAGATTATTACAATTAAGAGGCAAGGGGTCTCATCACGAGCCAACTTGTTCAGTAAAGTTATAAATCAAGTGAATGACTGTGTCATAAATTGGATACCAAACTAAGACATTGTTTTTTAAGAATAAAATGAAAAGCAAAGCAATAAGTGTAAATGTGGATTCTTCTTTGAGAGTTGTAGGTTTCTTTAAGTCGGATACAGGATCATTGCTGGGTAAAAGGTAACCCTGTCGAAGCTATGAACACCTACTGGCAGCAGAGGCTCTACCTACGACAAATGAATATATTTTAAAACTGGTTTACAGAGAAGACTTTGTTTTATCTTTACAGACCAAGTAATGACTGATGTAAAAACAAAGACTAACTTGAGGCAGCAAATAATCAAAGTTGAAAATAGCTGAAACAAAATGTCATTGATAGGTTAGAGCATAATGTACTTTATCTTTCCATAATAAAGTTTAATTTTCTGAAAATATTTCTGTTTTGGAAGCTAAAAAGGTTCAATAGAAATACAGAGATAACTGGTTCTTCCAAGTGAATCGCCAATTGTTGTGGCCACCAACAACCCCCCTCCTTATGAAGTATTATTGCTAATACTAAATAAGTGGGGACCCTCAGTAAATCAGTTAGTGTTATATTTTTTTTAGATGAAACTTACAACATCATGGACTTAGGAAAATACCTTGAAAAATCTAAAAAAACCTAAGTTTCATAATGAAGAAAATTAAATTCACTCCTTAAAGGATACCGCATCGCGCAAATAATGATAGGATACACCTTCTAAATGAGTTAAAATGAAAAAAGGTGAGATTGCGACGTGAAACCTCATCGCATCGCATATACTGAAGAAACACTCACATTGAAAAACTTTAAAAAATCGTCGATATGCGATATCGCATATTGCACATCACAAAAATCACATGAATTACACAAGGATTATAACGATCTGTGATATTGCGATACCGCGATACTGCGATACTGCAAAGTTGCAATGCTGTGATGTTGCGATACTGCGACCTTGCAATAAAAGCAACACGATGACATTGCGACATTGCGATATTGCGATACTGCGATCTGCGACATCGCAAAGCAAAGTCGCGAGACCTCTCCATCGCAGTTGGTTCTAGCTCATTATTCGAGAAAACTTTTTAGCCAAGAGTTGGTCATGTATTTTAATGCGAATTAATGAGTTATTGCTAGTTGTTAATGAAGTAGGGTATTGTGTTTTTCGAAAAAATAGCTCATGTAAGGTGACATGTTTTGCATATCTTCGGCATTTAAAAGTTTTCCTGTCATTAGTCTTTTATCATTACTTCCACCTCAATGTAAACTGCAGGAAAGAAGGACGAAGCGTTATACAGGGTACTATGCAGAAAACTACAAGGAGGGAAGGCAGCGCTCCAATGTACATTTCGGAAGGCATACTTAATCCACTCAAGGAAGAAAAAGAGCCATGGAACTCTTCGAGGCATCTATCACACATTTCTCATATACAACCATGGTTGAATGGGTACTGAACGATGTTGATACCAGAAACAGACAGTTTAACTCTCAGGGTCAAGAGCTTACAGAACCACTATTTTTACAAATTTTGAGCTTTATACCGAATGAGAGAAAAAGGCACAAGAGGCAAAAACCACATCTGGGAAGCCCGGATCAAGAAACAGAGGCAGTTTCTAATGCACGATTAGCGCTAATCGCACATCGCTAAGAAAAAATGTTCGAAAAGGAAGGTCCCTAGTTACTCAGTCACCTGCGAGCCCCGAAAATTGCAAGAAATCAGCGATAGAAGCAAACTGGAAACAGAAGACTGAAGCAAAAGCAAAAGCAGTCCAAGGGCTAACCAAGTTGAAATGGGATTTTTACCAGGCATACATGGTAATGATACATATTCATTGGATGATTCTCAAATATATCATCAATTTTACTGAAAAGATAATGCTAACTCTTGTCGATTCTGTCCGCTTAACTCAACCAAAGGCGGAAGGCAGTTAGCCGACTCTGCTCAGAAAAATACTGAATGCTTGCGACATTAAGGAGCAAACTTAGAAATAGTTAGATAGTAGATTTAATTTTAGAAATAGTTTTGCTTAGAAAGAGGACGGTCATTTAAACCGAATCCTCAATTTCTGTAAATAAGTTATTTAGTTAGTAGTATTTAAACCCTTCTCATGCATTTAGAGAAGGGTCCAGAAATTTATCAAAAACTTGTCCTCAAAACATGCACTTTTGCACCCTCAGAGGAGGTTTTGGTGAATGAATGGAACAGGGTTTATTTGATATGTGCATCTGATATCTGCTACTGATGTTGCACTTCTGTACTCTTAATGGATGTTAAATCAAGGAGAGATAAATCAATTGTTGCTTGAAGCTCATGAGTAGGACTAATTATAAATGGTATTTTTATCTAATAACCATTTCTGCTTATGCGTTAAAGTGATATTCAGTTTTCAGTTATTTATATATTACAGCATGGATGTCTGAGTTATCATTTGGCACTTTTGTATGGTGATAACTATTTGTTTATGTTTAGTGTATGAATAGCTCATTTATGCGATAAGTTTTAACAATTGTTTCGTCTAACTTCTTATACGAAGTAGCTCATCTTTATCGAATTCTTTTCTTATGATAGCTGAATGATCTTTATTACCAGTTATTGTTTGAAATCTTTTTAGATCGCATAGAAGAAACATCACACCCCGGGTTAGCATAAATTTCGATGTTTTTCTGTTTATTAGAATACAATAGCATAGCATTAGATTAGATAGGAGTACTCCATTTAGAACAAAAACACCCATCTCTCTCACACACACACTAAATTGGGAAACTGGTCCCATATCCCCAGTCGGACCCGCTATACCAAACGGATAAGGAGCTGCCAACCAAGGTCCGAACCGGGCAGGTATCCCCCTTGTTTTTGACCCGATTTTCGGGGCCTTCAACAGGTCATCACACTCATTCTTCAAACAAATGCTTTAGAAACAATCCTCCTGCAAGAACAAAGATTCACCTTGGATGGATCACTTATTCGCAATGGGCTTTAACATCGAAGAAGATATTTAAATCATTCAACATGATTTGTTCTCAAATATTGAAAAGTCTTGCAGTTGATATCTCTTCATCTTGTCAACTTCTATCTGACAGGGGGGGAATTTATGGTCATCTACAAGTTTCAAAGACAAATCAAGTGAACCTGAGCCACAACCTGAACCTGTTACATAAGCCTAAAACTAGAGACAACCATACCTAGATTCAGAGTTGTAGTTAGAGACAAAGAAGCCCCTAAGAATGCCGTTGGTTGGTGTCCTTCCTTAAACCACCACAGGTTGAAGACCTCCCTTTTTCCAGGTTGAAGGTCTCCCTCTTCAAAGCATTAAGGAACACTTCCTCTAGCAAAAGACTTTAGCTTCTTACCAGTTTTGGAAGAGTTTCGGGAATCATACTAAACGTTCTAGGTTGATACCCAAAGGTCTCCCTTTTCACAAAAAATAGGGAGCACTTCCTCTAGCAGAATACTTCAACTTATTGCCAGATGTGGTAGAGTTCTAAGAATTGCACTAAGTGTTCTAGTGTTGGTGGTAATCCTTAAACCACTGCCAGTTAAGACACCGAGTTCTCCAACCCCATACTATCATCTCAGAGAGCACATTCAACCTATTGTTGTCATGCATTGTTGTATTTTTGTATTAGAGCTCTCTTCTTGGACTTGTATATACCCCTTCGAATAAAGGGGGGAATCTTGGACACCTGATTTGCTAAAGTTTGGTGTGGAATGTGAACAGTCAATGGAGTCCAAGAGACCACTTGGAAAATGGAAACCAAGGGTCATTAGAATGTATTATAAATGTATACCTTTGTGAATAGAAATGAATTCAATGTTATATCTTAATTTGTATATCTTTCCATGTGTGTTTAACACTCTTAACAACTCATTAGTTCTTCAATGATCATTGTACATGAGGACTTAAAGGGCTGCCCAGTTGTCAAGATTTTTCTTGCTCCATAATGTTGCTCCTAGGGAATTTGTGATGATGCTAAATTTGTTTTAAGCTTAGAAATTCCAAATTCCTTTCAAAGTATACTCCAATCTCAATCCATTGAAAGACATTCTCTCGAATCCGAAGAAAATTGTTACACTGGAGCTACAAGTTCGAAATTCCTGAGGGACAAATTTGAATTATTGTTTCTAATGTGATTTTAGGGCTTTGATACCATGTATAAATTTGATAGAAATTTGCTAATACTAATGTACTTGAACTCAAAACAAGAGATTACAAATTTCATCTACTATTTTGTGAAATGGAAATCACAATTTAGAAACACATGCAATGACATGCAGCCATCAAAACCACAAGAACACAATGATTTTACAGGGAAACCCAACTGGGAAAAACACCTCCACTGCTTTGCATTAATTCAGATGAAAAGAGAAACAATTACAATGTCTTACTGCAACTCAGAAGCACCCTGCACTGTAATCTTGTTGTCTTTCTTCATCAATTGCTGTGGCCAACACTTATCCAATTCAAGCCTTAGCCAACCTCTTATTTCCTTGTGCAATCCTGGAGGAATTGGCCCCTTAAAAATAGGAGAATTCCCTATTTCCTTGCACAATAGATTGAGGAATTGATCACATGCTCAGTGCATAAGCAGTGTATACTCAACAATATACAAATATAAATACAAACATGTCTTTTCTTCCACTTCAAGTAGGTAATTCAAATTCCATGCATGACTGTCTCTATTTTTAGTTGACTGACTAGTTAATTGAGATATCAACAAGTTAACAAAAGCCATAACTACTCAACAAACCTTCAATTGACTCAATTAATGGCTAGAGCTCAGTTAACTGAGTTCAACTAACAATAACTCAACTAGATTGCTAAATCTTAGCAATCACTACATGCACAATTCTACTTCTAGCCTATAACTTGAATTGACCGAGTAAACTAGTAGACAAGGCCATGTCACACAAGTTAATTGCCTCTAAGTTGTCCTGTTGATGTGGAAATTCGATTTACTCAATTTGACTAAGGCACAAGTCAAAATTGAGCCTTTTTATTGCTACAATTTCAATAAAATCTTGGGTGAAAAGGAAGATACAAAATAAATTTTATACAAACGTTTACATGGTAATTGTTTGCTATTGGATTACCACTTTACTGAAAATGGACAGCTAATGTATATGTTTTTTTTTTTTAATATATACATAGTTTTTCTTTGAAAAAAAAATGTTAAGGGTTATGTTAAAGCCCATAATATCTTTTTTGATTTTCAATATCAATATATATATATATATATATATATATTATTTATATTATATATTATAATATATATATATATATATAATGGTTGATGGGGAATTAGCAACCTCCCACAACCCGCAAGCCACATATATCAGAAACTCATAGTTCAATCTAGGACTGAGATGTCCTAATACCACAAGAAATTGTAGCACAAATCCCAGACTCCAACAAGATGTCTATCCTTCCAATGTTATTGTGAAGGGCTATGGTGTTCCCCATGGGATTTGAAACTGGGTGGAGGGAATAACATCTCAGTGAGACAACACCCTGTCTTCCCACAAAGAGATATATTTCAACTTTAAAATGAATTACTACTTTTTAGACATGCGATATTGATAAGTCATAATATCATAACAAACCATATTTATAAGTTAAGAATTTCTATAATAAGGTGAAAATAAATCTCTATTATTAAAAATTTTGTTGCATGTTTTTTTATAATTAATATTAATTAAGTCATAAGGCATTTCCCTTTGGGACTAACACCCCTAATGTTGGAGACGACTGGACGAGGGCGCTGCGGAGGCAAATATTTAACCGGGGCTGAGAAAGCTTGTTGAGCATCAACCACCTCTGGTGTAGCATCCAGAGGGGCCATGGCAGTGAGCCGAAGGCCCAGGCAAACACGCGGCTGGATAACCTAGCGGAGGCAGAGCAGGGTGCGCGTACCAGCGATGTCTCACTAAGGTATCGCATCTTAATTAAAGTGTATTATTAATCCCCTATGCATTCTCCTAAATTCTCTTAAAGTGTTAGGGTAAGGATTATTAGTGTTTCCATACCCATCTCGACATTATTAGATTAATTTTGTATCTTAATTTTTTGTAAATATCTTTCTTATATTTTTTTATTTATATTATAATAATATAGTATAATATATACTTGGCGAATAACCAACCTAGACCTATCTTTAACTTTGTATTTTTATAATTATTTATTTTATTTTGTTTTATTTTTGTGTAATATGGAGTCAAAATGTTTAAATGTTGGATAACATTCTACATTTTTTGTCTAGATCTATCTTTAACTATGGATTTTTATAACTATTTCTTTTGTTTTGTTTTATTTTTATGTAAAGAGTCAAAATGTTTAAATGTTGGATAACATTTTACATTTTTTGTCTTTTCCACCAATGGAATCCAACTAACAATATTTGCTAAGATTTGCAATTTTGAATTGATAGAATTGTTGTTGTCATGAATCTAAAAAAGGAATGGAGAAAATCTTTAATTATAACACTTGTGGCTCTCATGTCCACATGGGGTAGCTCAAGCGGCAATGGCCGTGGAAATGAAGTCTCACCGAACCGGAAGTCTTGGGTTCAAATCTTGGGCTACCCTTCCCCCGTTGAGGGGTACTTAATGGACATGTAAATCGGAGAGTCCCGCCCCAGCCTACAAAAAAAAAACACTTGTGGCTCTCATATGAATGTATCTCATAGCTTGTAGTGCCTTAAGATAGACTTTTTTTAATTTGTGGGAAAATGTTTAAATGTTGGATAACATTCTACATTTTTGGTTTTCTCCATCACTGAAATCCAGCTAACAATATTTGCCAAGATTTGCAATTTTGAATTTATAAATTCGAAGTTTTTTTATTTTTTCAATCAATGAAATCTAGCTAACAATATTTGCCAAGATTTGCAATTTTGAATTGATAGAATTGTTGTTGTCAAGAATCTAAAAGAGGAATGGAGATTTTTTCAATCAATGAAATCTAGCTAACAATATTTACCAAGATTTGCAATTTTGAATTGATAGAATTGTTGTTGTCAAGAATCTAAAAGAGGAATGGAGAAAATAAACATAATTTTAATTATGACACTTGCTCTTATATGGTTGCATCTCATAGGTTGCGGTGCCTTAAGATAGGGTTTTTTTAATTTGTAGGAATGCATATGGGAGAATTGCTTCTAAAATTAGCCTCTTTGAGTGGAACTCAAGGCCAAACGCTTGGACTCAAGAATTAGCCTTGTCATATTCATGGTTGTAAATCAAAGTGGTTTGTGAGTTAGACCTTTCATATTCATGGTTGTAAATCAAAGTGGTTTGTGAGTTTGCCCTTTCATATTCATGATTGTAAATCAAAGTGGTTTGTTTGCCAAGATTTGCAATTTTGTATTGATAGAATTATTGTTGGCATGAATCTAAAAAATGGAGAAAATCTTTAATTATGACACTTGTGACTCTTATATGAGTGTATCTCATAGCTTGTAGTGCCTTAAGATAGACCTTTTCTTTTAATTTGTCGGAATGCATATGGGAGAATGCTTCTTTAAGTGGAACTCAAGGCCAAATGTTTGGACTCTACTAATTAGGATTGCCATATTATATTATTCATTTTTAATTTAAAAAAAATCTAAAATTTATACTTTAATTTTAAATTATCATTATATTAAAAAAAGTTATAAAAATATTCTTAATTTAAAAACACATAGGTCATTATTATTATGGAACTTGCATTAAAGAATAACATTTGTTTTACACTCAAGGTAGGGTTCCACCCCATGTGCGTTGGAAATAAAAACTTAATCATTATTATTAATCCTTTTTCATTCTTAAATTCATTATTATTAATGTCCATTATGGATGTTGTGTTAATTATGGTGTTGTGTTTCCATACATTGTCTCTACATTTATTAGTTTAATTTTGTCTCTTAATTTTTTTTATAAAACATTTTTCTTAGATTTTTTATTAGGTTATAATAAATTATATAATATATAATTTGACAATAACCAACCTTAGATCCATCTTTAACTTTGAATTTTTATAAATATTTGTTTTATTTTTATGCAATTTGACTGAGTAAAAATGTTTAAATGTTGGATAGCATTCTACATTTTTGGTTTTCTCCATCAATGAAATCTAGCTAACAATATTTGCCAAGATTTGCAATTTTGAATTTATAAAATTCTAGGTTTTTAATTTTTTCCATCAATGAAATCCAGCTAACACTATTTGCCAAGATTTGCAATTTTGAATTGATAGATTTGTTGTTGTCAAGAATCTAAAAGAGGAATGGATAACATTTTACATTTTTAGTTTTTTCCATCAACGAAATGTAAAAAATCTAACAATATTTGCCAACGTAGTTTTAATTATGACACTTGCTCTTATATGGTTGTATCTCATAGGTTGCAGTGCCTTAAGATAGGGTTTTTTGCATTTGTAGGAATGCATATAGGAGAATTGCTTCTAAAGTTAGCCTCTTTGAGTGAAACTCAAGGCTAAATGTTTGGACTCAAGAATTAGGCCTATCATATTAATGGTTGTAAATTAAAGTGGTTTGTCATTTTACCTTGTCATATTCATGGTTGTAACTCAAAGTGGTTTGTCAGTTTACCAGTTGTAAATCATAGTGGTTTGTGAGTTTACCCATCACCATGAAGCTCAAGTATTTGATGTTTGAAGGAGTGGGGATACAAATAGACTAAGAGCCTTGGGAGTTTTGGTGTCGAGGCCTGCAATGACAAAAATCTTCAACCTATTAGAACGTTAGAGGTAAATACAAGTTCCAATGTGGCTCATGATCAAAAGGGAAAAGATCATGAAGTGACTATCTAAAGTACTTAAATACTTGCTAGACACTTGAGAATGGGGATTTCCCTATCTACAAGCTAGAAAACTTGTTACTGCACTAATGAGATGCCATTATTGTTTACTCAGAAATCAACCCAAATAAGGTTCTTCCTTCATTGTTTGCTCAGAAATCAACCCAAATTAGGTTCTTCCTTCATTCCTCGAGAGAAGGAATATTCAATAATATTAACACCAAAGAAAGAATGGTTCAATAATATTGACATCAAAGAAAGAATGAGAATTGTTATCCAACCACATCAGGAAAACACTTTTTTTACACTGCACATGATTCTCCTTCAACCAATATCAATAATATTAGCACCAAAGAAAGAATGGGAATTGTTATCCAACCACATACTCCATATGATGAAGGTTCAAATACAATGTAAATTGCCTAGATTTATAAACTCAAATGTGCAAGTGCAATCCTAAATAAATCATGATAGGTTATATAATGTAATATAAATAACTTTTATTAAGTAGGTCTAATAGAGCCAAGTTCAATTCCTTGTGTCCACTAAGAGTGGATGAGGGGAGAGGTTGGGGTAGAGAAAATTGTATGGTGAAGTTCACGGACCACCATGAAGCTCAAGTTTTTGATATTTGAAGGAGAGAGGATGCAAGTAGTCTGGGAGCCTTGGGAGCTTTAGTGGTGAGGCCTGCAACAACAAAAATCTTCAACCTTTTGCTTTGGAACATGAGGAAAGCTCATAGGGTTTCAATAAGCTCAACATTTTGGAGAACTATATGACAACATAGAGAATTATGGTTGAATATCTACATATAATGTGTGTGGGGCTTGCCATGTTATATTATTCATTTTTAATTAAAAAAATCTAAAATTAATTTAATCTAAAAATTATCATTATTTATAAAAAAGATTAAATCTAATAAAAAAAAACACCTAGGTCATTATAATATGCAACTTGCCATTAAGAATAAATTCAAAATTGCAAATCTGGGCAAATATTGTTAGTGATGGAGAAAACAAAAATGTGAATGTTATCCAACATTCAACATTTTAACTCAGTCATATTGCATATAAACAAAATCAATAACAAAATAAAATACTAAAAAATTCAAAGTTAAGTATGGATCTAGTGGTTTTGTTTAATTATTATTTACATATTTTATTGTATCTAATAAAAATATAAGAAAGATGCTTATAAAAAATTAAGAGACAAAATTAAAGAATAATGTAGAGACAAGTATGGAAACACACACCATAATTAAAGACATCCATGGTGGACATTAATAACAATAATATGATATAATGATTAATTACAATGATTAAGTTGTTATTATTTCTAGCGCACTTTATAAATAATGAGTGGAACCCTATCTTGAGTGTAAAACAAAATAGTAATGGATAATATTTTACATTTTTGGTTTTTTCCATCAACGAAATGCATAAAATCTAACAAGATTTGCCAAGATTTGCAATTTTGAATTGATATAATTGTTGTTGTCAAGAATCTAAAAGAAGAATGGTTATAAATAATGAGTGGAACCCTATCTTGAGTGTAAAACAAAATAGTAATGGATAATATTTTACATTTTTGGTTTTTTCCATCAACGAAATGCATAAAATCTAACAATATTTGCCAAGATTTGCAATTTTGAATTGATATAATTGTTGTTGTCAAGAATCTAAAAGAAGAATGGAGGATTATGACACTTGCTCTTATATGGTTGTATCTCATAGTTTGCACTGCCTTAAGATATGATTTTTTGAATTTGTAGGAATGCATATGGGAGATTTTCTTATATTTTTTTATTATTTCCATTAATAACTATAATATAACTGGCCAATAACCAACCTGATTTTTAAAAAACTATTTTTATTTTAATTAAAAAAATTAATTAAACTTAAATTTTAAAATTATCATAATATTATAATGTAACTTGCATTAAAAATAAATTATATTTTACATTTAATTATGACATTTGTGGTTTTTATATGGGTGTATCTTATAGGTTGCAGTGCCTTAAGATAGGTTTTTTTGAATTTGTAGGAGTGTATATGGGAGAATTGAATTTGTAGGAGTGAATATGGAAGAATAGTTAGCTTTTCTGAATAGAATTCAAGGCCAAATATTTGGACTCAAGGAATTAGGCCTCTGATATTATATTATTCATTTCTAATTAAAAAATCAAAGTCTAAATTTAATACGTTAATTCTTAAATTATTATTATATAATTTAAAAAGTGGTAAAAAGTTAATAAAAAACATTATTAGGTCTATTTATTTAATATTAGAACTGGTTAAGATAAATTGTGGTACATCAACATAGTGGGTCATTGATTAATAATAAAGTGATAGTTGAATCCCCTGCTATTCTCCTAAATTTTCTTGTTAAATTGTTACGTCTGAAGCATTATTAATATTTCCATACCCTTACATCTATATTATTAGTTTTTTTCTTCCAATGTTGATAAAGGTCATTGTTACTAAATATAATTTAAGTTGAATCAAAATTACATATGAATATAAATTAAGTGATGTTATAAATTTGGTTATTTTAAAGATGTTTAAATTTAGTATTTATTTATTAATGTTAATCTGTTTTATGTGCTCCCATGAGGACGGGTTATTTTCTCTACTGAAACATGTTCATCAATTAAAGTACCTGTATAAATATTAAATTTATATAAACTTTTAATTTAGCATATATAATAAGAAATGATAGAAATATTTATTTTTTAATTAAAAAATTTAAATTTAAAGTTAAAATTTTAAATTATCACACTAAAGTAAAAAATTATAAAATATTCTAATACAAAATACATAGGTCATTATTAATATGTATCTTGCATTAAAAATAAAATTGCATTTTACATTTAATTATGACATTTGTTGTTTTTATATGGGTGTATCTTATAGGTTGCAGTGCGGTAAGATAGGTGTTTTTGAATTTGTAGGAGAGCATACAGGAGAATTGAATTTGTAGGAGTGCATATGGAAGAATTGCTTTTGAAGTTGGCTTCTTTGAGTAGAACTCAAGGTCAAATATTTGGACTCAAGGGATTAGGCCTGTCATATTATATTATTCCTTTTTAAATTATAAAAAATCAAACCTAAATTTAACTTTAATTCTAAATTATTATATATATAAAAAGTTGTAAAATATTTTAATAAAAAAAAACATATTAGGTCTTTAATTAATATAGAATTGCATTAAGAATAAAATTGTGTTTTACATTCATTATAAATATAGTGTATTATTAATCCCCTTTGCATTCTCCTAAATTCTCGTAAAGTGTTAGAGTAAAGATTATTAGTGTTTCCATACCCATCTCTATAATATTAGATTAATTTTGTATCTTAATTTTTTTGTAAATAGATTTCTTATATTTTTTTATAATGTGTGAATGTTGGATAACATTCTACATTTTTGGTTTTCTCCATCACTCAAATCCACCAACAATATTTGCCAAGATTTGCAATTTTGAATTTATAAAATTTTACATTTTTTATTTTTTCCCTCAATGAAATCCAGCTAACAATATTTACCAAGATTTTCAATTTTGAATTGATAGAATTGTTCTTGTCAAGAATCTAAAAGAGGAATGGATAACATTTTACATTTTTTGTTTTTTCCATCAACGAAATGCAGTGGATAACATTTTACATTTTTGGTTTTTTTCCATCAACGAAATGCAGAAAATCTAACAATATAATATATACTTCGCCAATAACCAACCTAGATTTTATAAAAATATATTATTTATTTTAAATTAAAAAAATTAAATTTAAAACTTAAATTTAAAATTATCAAATATTATAAAATATTCTAATAAAAAATACGTAGTTCATTATTAATAATATGTAACTTGCTTTAAAAATAAAATTATATTTCACATTTAATTATGACATTTGTGGTTTTTATATGGGTGTATCTTATAGGTTGCGGTGCTTTAAGATAGGTTTTTTTGAATTTGTAGGAGTGTGTATGGGAGAATTGAATTTGTAGGAGTGCATACGGAAGAATTGCGTGTGAAGTTAACTTTTTTGAGTAGAACTCAAGGCCAAATATTTGGAGTCAAGGAATTAGGCCTCTAATATTATATTATTCATTTCTAATTATAAAAAATCAAATCTAAAATTTAAACTTTAATTCTAAAATTATTATTATATAATAAAAAGTTGTAAAATATTTTAATAAAAAAACATATAGGTCATTATTAATATAAAACTTGCATTAAGAATAAAATTGTGTTTTACATTCAAGATAGGGTTCCATTAATTATAAATAAAGTGTATTATTAATTCCCTTGCATTCTCCTAAATTCTTTTAAAATGTTAAGGTAAAGATTATTAATATTTCCATACCCATGAATTATATTTATAAGTTTTTTTCCCTTCAAATGTTTAATAAAGATATGTTACTAAATATAAATTTAAGTTAAATCAAGATACATTACAAAATATAAATTTAAGTTGAGTGGTTTATATAATTTGGTTACGTTTAAGAATGTTAAATTTCTATATATTAAAAATGTTAATTGTTTTTTATGTGCTTCATGAGTGACCGGTGATCATTTTCTCTACAGAAACATTGTTCAATCATTAAGAGACCTTAAAAATATTAGAATTTATTTAAATTATAATAACTTTAATTTAGATAATAATAAAAAATTTATAATTTTATTTATTTATTTTAATTAAAAAAATTTAAATTTAACTTAAAATTTAAAATTAATCATAATATTATAAAAAATTATAAAATATTCTAATAAAAAATACTAGGTCATTATTAATATGTAACTTGCATTGCATTAAAGATATAATTGTATTTTACATTTAATTATGACATTTGTTATTTTTATATGGGTGTATTTTATAGGTTAGGTGTTTTTGAATTTGTAGGAGAGTATATGGGAGAATTGAATTTGTAGGAGTTCATATGGAAGAATTGCTTCTCAAGTTAGCTTCTTTGAGTAGAACTCAAGGCCAAATATTTGGACTCAAGGGATTAGGCTTGTAATATTATATTATTCATTTTTTATCATAAAAAATCAAATCTAAAATTAAACTTTAATTCTAAAATTATTTATTATATATTATTAAAAAAGTTGTAAAATATTTTAATAAAAAAACATTATAGGTCATTATCAAAATAGAATTTGCATTAAGAATAAAATTGTGTTTTACATTCAAGATAGGGTTCCATTCATTATAAATAAAGTGTATTATTAATCCCCTTTGCATTCTCCTAAATTCTCTCGAAGTGTTAGGGTAAAGATGTGTTTCCATACCCATCTCTACATTATTAGATTAATTTTGTATCTTAATTTTTTGTAAATATCTTTTTTATATTTTTTATAATGTTTGAATGTTGGATAACATTCTACATTTTTAGTTTTCTCCATATTCATTTTTAATTATAAAAAAAAAACAAATCTAAACTTTAAACTTTTATTCAAAAATTATTATTATATTAATAAAAGTTGTAAAATATTTTAATAAAAAAAACATATAGGTCATTATTAATATAGAACTTGCATTAAGAATAAAATTGTGTTTTACATTCAAGATAGGGTTCCATTCATTATAGATCAAGTGTATTATTATTATTATTATTATTTTTAACATAATCGGATGTTGTATTATATTTCTGAAAAAAAGTAAGGAGGTTGTGCTCCTGTGGTACAAAATGATATGCCACGAGAAACAAAGAGAGGAAGAGTTACAAGATGGACAAAATTCCTCCTTGTTCCTGCCTTTTGGACTTTTGAAAAAACTAGACAGGAGTGGATCCTAATAAACTGGAATAACAGAAAGCAACATTTACAAAGCATGTTAAGTCTATGTTGATGTGGTTGATTTGTCGAGCTATAGATTCTTCAGGCTTGTTATCATCGTTGGCTTGCTTGATGCTTGACGAGCTTGTGTGAGCTGTGTTTCTATTTTCCATCATATACTTCAAAATTTCAATAGATTCCTCTGCGTGACTGCACCTGTTAGAGAGCTCACTGAACTGCTCTTGCAGCGAAGAAATTCTGTGGAGGAACAAGTTAAGGTCAACTTCATATTTTTCATTGGTGAGTCGATTGTGATTGTCTATATTGGCATCCAGGATCTTCTGGTGGGCACGGATTTGCTCCAGCTCGGCCTGAAGGTCGACACAGTGGAGACAATCCTCACTCCTTGCCATTGCTGCAGAAGGAAGAAGACGCTTGGAGCACTGAATATACCAGGGAGCTGACAAAAGATGTTTCACTTGGAAGCATGTTGTGGGAACAAGAAAAAACATGAAGCAAGGAAGAGAAGCCAGAAATTCAGGGGGCATCTCAAAAACTTTAGCGCATGAAAGTAGAGAGGGAAAGTGCAGGGGGGGAAACTCAGAACAAGGACGTGGGGCAACAGAAAAGAAGATATAAGTATGCGAGAATGAATGGGAGAAGGGGGTATAAGAAGAGGAATGAGCGCAGAGGGCTCGACAAGGGAATGGATGGAGAAGCAGAGGAGAAGTGAGGGAGATCACGGGTGAGGGAAGGTCGAGGTAGGAAGGGATGGGTGAAAAGAAATAAGTTAGCTAAATGAATGATTGCAATCCGATTTATGAGATATTCAAGGTGCTGCCAGATCTCAAGGCAGATTTTGGCTGTTAAGTGGATCTGATGAATCTTTGACCAAGCACAGATGTCAAAATTCTCAGAATTACTGTAAATCTGATTGAAATAACAATAAATTTTAGTCATGGTAGATAGTGCTGAGTTTCCATTGTGTTGCAAAAAAGATTACCCAATGGTCTGGTACAAGCTTTGTTGGCATGGAAGTTAGCTTCCTTATTGAGGGTGCGGAGGACGTGGAGGAAACACAACTCTATCATTGATTGGCCAATAATTTGACATCAGCTAATGGTTTGTTGGAGAGGAGCATTGGGAGATTATGATCCATTAGGCTGATGACTACAGTCGAATCACCAAATATCAAAGTTGTACCTATGCCAATTTTATTGAGCTGGACGAATCCTTGATATAGAGCCAAAGCTTCGGCCCTATTATTGGAGATGGGCCCAAGTCCCCATTCATAAGTGACAAGGCGTTCCCCATTGGCATTGAATATGACTCGTCCTGCTCTTGTAATTCCGGGATTTGATTTTGAAGCACCATCAAAAAAGAGATAATCGTTGTTGTAGTTTTTGAGCTATGTTGAAAACTCTTCTTCCTTTAATCTTATTTTTCATTTATGACTTGCATTATTGTGCCTGTTGCTGGTTATGTTTCCATTCTGACTACTATTGTTTTTATCCAATAGGGAACCAATGAAGTTTCGCTCTTTAACACTGAGATCAGTGATATCAATATTTCTTTGATTTTTGGCAGAGATGGCTTCTAGAGCGAGGCTCCTTGCCTTGTTGTAGAGTTTTCTTGTGGTCGATTCCTTGTCTTTGAATACTCTGCGATTTCTAGCCATCCAAATGTTCCATAACATAGTATAAGGAAGGGTGTCCCAGACCCTTTTAACTATGTTATTCTTCTTATGCTGCCATGGATAATTTTTTTCCATTGATGTAGAACTTCTCCTATGGAATTTTGAGTATTCCAAGGAATATGGTCGGTATAAGATAGATTTTTCCAGCAGGTGATAGCAAAGGGACAGGCAATGAAGAGATGTTGAATGGATTCTTCAGCAGCTTGACAATTAGGGTAGCGGGAAGGGCCACTAATGCCTCACTTTTGCAAGTTTTCTGCAGTAAGGATTTTCCTCTTAAGAAGAGTCCAAAGGAAGAATTTAATGTTAGGAAGGGCCTCAGATTTCCAGGCAGTTTTCTAGTGAGTCTAGATGGGTGTGGGATGATTACTGTTGTAGATCTGCTGATGGGCGACTTGGATAGTATAGTTAGACCCAGATGGATCCCAACGAAAGCCATCTAATTCATTCTTTTTTATAGGAGCTATGCTATGAAGATGAGTTTGGAGAACAGAGAAGTTAGCCTTGAGATCATTGGGAATGGTTGGAAAAGACCACCCTAACCATAATTTGGATTGGGGATCCCACTGGGAAATTTGATCCAAGTGTTGGATACCTATGTTGTCAAAAAAGGAGAGGATTGGATTGACTCCATCATGACTGTTTATAGGATTCTAGCCCATAATTTTATCAGATCCAATTTTAATATTAGCACCTCCCTTGGGGACTTTAGAAGTGTTCTGAGCCATGAAGGGAATTGCTTTTTTTGCACAGTCTCCAAATTTGGAGTAGTCTCTGTTAGGAATGTCATGGTCGAGAAGTTGTTGCCTTGGGAAGTTTAAATATTTAGCTTCCAACACCCTTTTCCACCAGTCAAAAAGGCCAGTGATAAGTCTCCAAGCAATCTTGCCTCTGAATGCTAGATTGAGGAATTTGGGAGATCTGATTCCAAGACCTCCTCGATCTTGGGACTGAATGACCTGCTTCCAATTAACCAGATTGAACTTCTTTTTGTCATTTTTCCCTCCTTGCCAAAGGAATTGGCGGAGGATGGCTTCCATTTTATGATGAAAAGAGGCTGGTGCTTGAAGAAGAGTGAATTGGTAAAAGGGCAGAGAGGAAATATCTGATTTTAAAAGGATGAGGCGACCTGCTAGATTGAGCCAAATGGAACCCCATTGCTGCACTTTTCTTTTCATCTTATCAACTACAGTGTCCCAAACTTATGCTTTTAATGGTCCTGCACTCACTAGCATGCCCATCCAATCATAATTGCAAGAAACTCCAAAGGTATTGGCAATATTGTGAAGGACTTGAGCTATAGTATTCCATCCATAAATGCAACTTTTTAGCTGATTGACCATTCCTCCAGAGTATTGCATATATTTATCTAAAAGAACTTTGAAGCACCAGGCTATTATGGCGGAAGCTCCTCCAATTAGCAAGGTGTCATCAGCAAATTGTGAGTGATTTATATTCTTAGCCCCATTCCCAAATTTAATTCCTGTGATGAGGCCAACCCTCCGATTGAAATCCAAAGCTTTGCTAAAAGATTCAGACATCAAAATAAAAAGATAAGGTGAGAGAGGACACCCTTGTCTTAGACCTTGAGTTGATTGGAAAGCATTTCCATGTCCGCCATTGACAAGAGGGGAGATCGAGGGCCCATAAATTCAAACTTTGATGAGGTTTAGAAAGGCCGCATCGAACCCCATCTTCTTTAGAATAGCCAAGAGGAAAGAGTGCCTTACTCTGTCGAAAGCATTAGCCAAATCAAGTTTAAGAATAAACCCTTTCTCATTTCTAGATTGACTCGAATGAATAGCTTCTTGGACGAGGAGGATATAATCAGAGATTTGTCTATTGGCCAAGAACCCCCCTTGGTTTTCAGAAATGAGGGAAGGGAGGAGGAGTTTAAGGTGGGAAGCAAGGATTTTGGTCAAGATTTTGTAAGAGGAGTTGCAAAGGGAGATGGGTCAAAATCGAGCAAAGGATGAGGGTTGATTTTATTTGGGAATGAGAACAAGGTGAGTAGCATTGGTGAAGCCTCCAATTTTACCCTTGCGTTGGACCCATTTGAGCATTTTGGTTAAATATTTTTTAATAATTCCCCAATAAGCTTGATAGAAGCAATGGGGAAGCCATCTGCGCCTGAAGCTTTGTCAGGATGGAGGGTCCAAATTGTTCTTCTTATTTCTTCCTCATTGATCTCCTTATTCATGTTGTCATTCATTTCCTTGCTGATCCTGTTGGGAAGATATTGTAGCAGATCTGAATAGTCCTCTTCTTCTTTTGTTTCGGTTAGGAGAGTTCTGTAGTGATATGTGGCTACCTTTCGAATGGCATCTTGTGTGCTTTGTCGATTTCCCTCAACATCCAAAATAGAATTTACATTATTCCTTATTTTTCGGGCAATGGTCTGCTTATGAAAGAAGGCGGAATTCTTATCTCCCCCTTGCAGCCAGAGCTACCTCGACTTTATCCTCCATTTAAGTTCCTCTTCTCTATTTGCACGACACAACTGTAAACAAAGATTGATTTCTTGTTCTTTCTTCTCCTGGGAAAGGTTGTGCTCTTCTATTATTCTATGAATG
The DNA here is from genome assembly GCA_000404065.3 of Pinus taeda. Taxonomy (NCBI): domain Eukaryota; kingdom Viridiplantae; phylum Streptophyta; class Pinopsida; order Pinales; family Pinaceae; genus Pinus; species Pinus taeda. Next base: position 20,215 of record APFE031505354.1, read on the forward strand.
CAATCTAGTTTGCTCTTGATCTCCTTTTTGATCTTATCGGGCTCCTTATAGGAAATTTTTGCCCATTCCTTTAAAGCTTGTTTGGTTTTTCTTAGCTTGGTTTCCCAAATGAAACTAGGGGACCCTTCAACATGCTGGCAGCAAGTATTTTGAATGATCTCTTTGACTGCTGGAATGCAGTTCCATAGGGAACTATACTTAAAGTGAATGGGTCCAAGAGAACAGTGGATTTCCAGAGTAAGAGTTATAGGATAATGGTCAGAGGCTGAGAAAGGAAGGATGGTGGCATATCCCACAGAGAATGAGGAGAGAAACGTAACATTGATTAAGATTCTATCAAGCCTTTCCATGATGTTGCCTTTTCCCAACCTACGATTGCTCCAAGTATACCTTCAGTTTTTAGGAGCAAAATCAATGAGATCATGATCTTGCATAATGTTTTATAAGTGAGTTCTGTAGGGATCAGGGGAGAAACTACCTCCTCGTTTCTCATTAGAGTGGAGAATAAGGTTGAAGTCTCCCCCAAAAATGATATTATAACTTTCTTCTACATCTATGCTGGCTTTGAGATCATCCCAACAATGCTCCTTGTCTCTATAGTGATTAGGGGCATAGATATTATAGATGACTATAATTTGTTTATCTGCTTTGTTTTCTAATACAATTTTTATCCAATGCTGATTAACAATGTCTGATATGTAATTCCATATGTTGTGGTTCCAGAGAGTTGCGATTCCTCTAGAGGCTCCTCTTGATTCGCTAATGATGCAATTGTATTGCCTCTGCTGTTCTATAATTCCAATCATTTCCTGGTGATCATGTTTTCTTTCCTGTAACAAAAACATTTCTGGTTTCTCGCAATGAATAAGATCTCTTAGGGCTGTTACTTTGGAAGGTTGCCCTAGACCCCTACTATTCCAAGACAGAAACTTCATCATTGAGTATGTGGGGTACGGGGAGGTGCTCGCCCCCTTGGTCCTCGTGGATTGTTTCTTTATCATATTGCCCTAGAATATAAGATTCTATAGGGTTCTGGATGTCCATGGCTATATCTTTATGAGCATTCTCATCTCTATGTTGCTTAGCATATTTCCTAGCCGGCCCAGGTTTTTTAAAAGAATCACTGGCAGCTCCATGTTCTTTGGAGGTACTCTTGGTTTGCCTAATAGGAGGAGGATCAAAGGAAGTCTGAGAGGAGATAACCAAGGGAAGAGAGGATTCAGTGGCATCTGTTTGGATCAAAAGAGGGGTGGGAGATGAGAGAGGGGGGGAGGGAAGATAAAGATGGGGAGGAAGAGGAGGGGCGAGCTGCATTGGAGGCTAGAGGGCCTGCTTTCAGGGGGAGTTTTGGCCATGGGGGCTAACTTCTTTTTCTTAACTGTTTCCCATTGTTCATCTTGTGAGCCATTTTCAACATCAACAAGTTTAGTACAATGATTGGCAAAATGGCCATATTCATGACATACCTTACATTTGAATGGGATCTTCTCCTAGTCCATCTATTGAATATGGCTCCAGTCGTCCACTTTGAATTTGATGGCTTCGGGAAGTCCTTTGCCAAGGTCCACTTCAACACAAATACGCGCACAGGCTTGCATATTATCTTTTGGCTCACTGCGATCAATGAATTTGCCAACTGTGTTCCCTATTGTTCGAACCGATTCATCTCCCTAGCAATGAAGAGGGAGGTGAGGGAGCCGAACCCAAACCAAAACAACACTAGGGATGTCCAGCTCTGGGTCAAAATTTGGGGTCCATTTATTGAGATAGGGGCCTCTGGAATCCATGAAATAAGGCCCATTCCTGAAGATTAAGTCCTTGTCTTCTCTGGATTCAAAATGAAATGTAAAGTACCCCTTCCCACAAAATCTAATGGATATTTTGCCTTGAATTTTACCGGACCAATTTCTTTCGACCCATCTTTGCACAATCTTTGGGGATGGGCAGAGGCCCGTGAATTGACCAATGAGTCCTTTTTTTGCTAGAGAAAGGGCAGCCATGCGGGGAAGGGTTGGAGGTAGATTAACTTCTTGTAACACATCTAGTTTTTTGATGAACTTGGAGATGACTGGACGAGGGCGCTGCAGAGGCAAATATTTAACCAGGTCTGAGAAGGCTTGTTGAGCATCAACCACCTCTGGTGTAGTGTCCGGAGGGGCCATGGCAGTGAGCCGAAGGCCCAGGCAACACGTGGTTGGATAACCTAACGGAGGCAGAGCAGGGTGCGCGTAGCAGCAATGTCTCACTAAGGTATCACATGTTAAATAAAGTGTATTATAATCCCCTTTGCATTCTCCTAAATTCTCTTAAAGTGTTAGGGTAAAGATTATTAGTGTTTTCCCCATATGCGGGTGCAAAACAGAGCGATTAAGGTGATGGGACGGGCGTGCAGGGGAGGCCACCTACCCGCCATGCGCAGAGGTGACCTGGACGCCGGTGGAGAGGGACATTCTCAGAGGTTTGATTTAAATGTCAGGGGACGGCAGCCAAGGAGCATTTACGCTCCGCCCACTTTCGGCTGCGCAACAGAGCTCGGCTCTGCGGCACTCTTGCAGACCTTATTAATGGAGGGCGAGCTTTGAGGCCGAGGAAACGATATTATATACAGTGGCAACACAGGAGTTACCATGTTCATTTGGGTAGGGTCTGGGGTTCTTATGCCGCCTCTAGTGCTGACAAATTCCAGCCCTGGTTTGATTGCCCAGCCTGTCTACACTCCTCTCAGCTTTCTGCATCCCAATTTAGCTCTGTATAGCCCTGTTAATATGGTCAGGCCTCGACAATGGATGTTGAGTCGTCGCGGCTCCAACCGAGGAGGGTCCTCACGCCCTTCAGCCGAGGCGGAGACCTTTCCCCACTGTCACTACCGTTGCCATTGCCCTCATTTGGGAGGTGCTAGCCCTCTTAGGCACAACCAATATCTGGAGGCGAGCTCACCTGGGTCTTCGTCTTTGCCTTTCTTCAGCTCAGCTATCTTCACCTTCAACAACCCTTTGAATTGCCCTCGGATCAATGTCCACGTCTCTGTCCTTTTCATTGATGAAGCCCAAGATGAGGGCAGAACTAGTGCTCCTCAAGAGTTCGCTGCACCAGTCGATATTGCGAAAGCTACGGTACTACCCTCTGTGGACAAGGGGAAGGCAACGGAACGGCCACACCTTCAAACGAAGGAAGTCCAGATGAAGCCCGAAGCGGCCGAAGCGAAAGAAGGCCAAGCTCAGGAAGCGGAAGAATATGGATGGTGCCCAATTGTGGAGGAGGTGCTGGAAGACTAATCTGCTGCAAGGTCTCAGGTCATGTTGCTCGGAAGGGATTCTGTTTATTCCTTTCTTTTTGGTTATGTCCATGTGTCCAAATGTGTCTGGCATGTCTTCGTGTTAGATTATTTTTTGTTTCAATGTGTCACGGTGGAAAAATGCCAACACTACGGCATAAGGTCGGTTCTAGTAATGTTTGGATGGCCACTCTGTGTCAATTTTTGTCCCCCCCTGTGCAGGAGAGATTCTACTGTTTACCATCGCCCCTGTGAGGGAATGAACATGTTTGCCCTCTTTTTCTGCTACAAATGGTTGTTCCAGGCTGCCACTCTTTCAGGCAGTTGGATCTTTCAGACATCATGCTTGTAATTGTAATCTGGTTTTGTATATAATAGAATAGTTTAATCGAGAAAATGATTATTAGTGTTTCCATACCCATCTCTACATTATTAGTTTAATTTTGTATCATAATTTTTTGTAAATATCTTTCTTATATTTTTTATAATGTTTGAATGTTGGATAACACTCTACATTTTTGGTTTTCTCCATCACTAAATCCAGCTAATGATATTTGCCAAGATTTGCAATTTTGAATTTATAAAATTCTACGTTTTTTTTATTTTTTCCCTCAATGAAATCCAACTAACAATATTTGCGAAGATTTTCAATTTTGAATTGATAGAATTGTTGTTGTTGTCAAGAATCTAAAAGAGGAAAGAATAACATTTTACATTTTTGGTTTTTTCCATTAAGGAAATGCAAAAAATCTAACAATATTTGCCAAGATTTGCAATTTTGAATTGATAGAGTTGTTGTTGTCAAGAATCTAAAAGAGGAATGGAGAAAATAAACGTAATTTTAATTATGACACTTGCTCTTATATGGTTGTATCTCATACTAGGTTGTAGTGCCTTAAGATAGGATTTTTTGAATTTGTAGGAATGCGTATGGGATAATTTCTTATATTTTTTATTATATTACAATAATATAATATAATATATACTTGGCGAAGAACCAACCTAGATCTATCTTTAACTTTGTATTTTTATAATTATTTATTTTGTTTTGTTATATTTTTTTACGTAATATGGAGTCAAAATGTTTAAATGTTGGGATAACATTCTCTACATTTTTTTGTCTAGATCTATCTTTAACTTTGGATTTTTATAGTTTTTTTTATTTTATTTTGTTTTGTTTTATTTTTTATGTAATATGGCTCAGCCAAAATGTTTAAATGTTGGATAACATTCTATATTTTTTTGTTTTTTCCACCCATGGAATCCAACTAACAATATTTGCCAAGATTTGCAATTTTGAATCGATAGAATTGTTGTTGTCATGAATCTAAAAAAGGAATGGAGAAAATCTTTAATTATGACACTTGTGGCTCTTATATGAATGTATCTCATATCTTGTAGTGCCTTAAGACAGACTTTTTTTAATTTGTAGGAATGCATATGGGAGAATGCTTCTTTAAGTGGAACTCAAGGCCAAATGTTTGGACTCGACTAATTAGGCTTGTCATATTTAATTAAAAAATAATAAATCTAAAAATTATACTTTAATTCTAAAATTATCATTATATTATAAAAAGTTATAAAATGTTCTAATAAAAAAACACATAGGTCATTATTAATATGGAACTTGCATTAAGAATAATATTTTGTTTTACACTCAAGATAGGGTTTTACTTATTTTTTTTCTACGTTAAGACTAACCTAAGTACCCACGGGGGATTTGAACCCGTGACCTATCCCAAGGAGGGCCTTAACAGCGCACCCATTCACCGTCAATCCAAAGCCCCGTGGGCTGGGTTTCACTTATTATTAATAAAGTGTGTTAGAAATAATAAAAACTTAATCATTATTATTAATCCCTTTGCATTCTCTTAAATTAGTTATTATTAATTTCCACCATGGATGTCTTGTTAATTATGGTGTGTGTTTCCATACCTGTTTCTACATTATTAGTTTAATTTTGTCTCTTAATTTTTTATAAACATCTTTCTTATATTTTTATTAGAATTATAATAAAATAATATATATATTGAGAATAACAACCTACATCCATATTTAACTTTGAATTTTATAATTATTTGTTTTATTTTTATGCAATTTGAGTAAAAATGTTTAAATGTTGGATAACATTCTACATTTTTGGTTTTCTCCATCAGTGAAATCCAGCTAACAATATTTGCCAAGATTTGCAATTTTGAATTGATAGAATTGTTGTTGTCAAGAATCTAAAAGAGGAATGGATAACATTTTACCTTTTTAGTTTTTTCCATCAAGGAAATGCAGAAAATCTAACAATATCTGCCAATATTTGCAATTTTGAATTGATAGAATTGTTGTTGTTAAGAATCTAGAAGAGGAATGGATAACATTTTACATTTTTAGTTTTTTCCATCAAGGAAATGCAGAAAATCTAACAATATTTGCCAAGATTTGCAATTTTGAATTGATAGAATTGTTGTTGTCAAGAATCTAAAAGAGGAATGGAGAAAACAAATGTAATTTAATTATGACACTTGCTCTTATATGGTTGTATTTCATAGGTTGCAGTGCCTTAACATAGGGTTTTTTGAATTTATAGGAATGCATATGGGAGAATTGCTTCTAAAGTTAGCCTCTTTGAGCGCAACTCAAGGCCAAATGTCTGGATTCAAGAATTAGGCCTATCATATTCATGGTTGTAAATCAAAGTGGTTTGTTTGCCAAGATTTGCAACTTTGAATTGATAGAATTATTGTTGTCGTGAATCTAAAAAAGGAATGGAGAAAATCTTTAATTATGACACTTGTGGCTCTTATATGAGTGTATCTCATAGCTTGTAGCACCTTAACATAGATTTTTTTAATTTGTCTGAATGCATATGGGAGAATGTTTCTTTAAGTGGAATTCAAGGCCAAATGTTTGGACTCGACTAATTAGGATTGTCATATTATATTATTCATTTTTAATTAAAAAAAAATAAATTAAAATGTATACTTTAATTCTAAAACTATCATTATATTATAAAAACTTATAAAATATTCTAATAAAAAAACACATAGGTCATTCTTAATATGGAACTTGCATTAAGAATAAAATTTTGTATGACACTCAAGATATTTTTAATAATGTGTGTTAGAAATAATAACAACTTAATCATTATTATTAATCCCTTTGCATTCCCTTAAATTCATTATTATTAATGTCCACCATGGATGTCATGTTAATTATGGTGTGTGTTTCTATACCTGTCTCTACATTATTAGTTTAATTTTGTCTCTTAATTTTTTATAAACATTTTTCTATATTTTTATTAGATATAATAAAAATAATATAATATATAATTTGACAATAACCAACCTTAGATTCATTCTTTAACGTTGAATTTTTTATAATTATTTGTTTTATTTTTATACAATTTGACTACCAAGATTTACAATTTTGAATTGATAGAATTATTGTTCTCAAGAATCTAAAAGAGGAATGGATAAAATTTTACATTTTTTATTTTTTCCATGAATAAAATGCAAAAATCTAACAATATTTGCCAAGATTTGCAATTTTGAAATGATAGAATTGTTGTTGTCAAGAATCTAAAAGAGGAATGGAGAAAGTAAACGTAATTTTAATTATGACACTTGCTCTTACATGGTTGTATCTCATAGGTTGCAGTGCCTTAAGATAGGGTTTTTTGAATTTGAAGGAATGCATATGGGAGAATTGCTTCTAAAGTTAGCCTCTTTGAGTGAAACTTAAGGCCAAATGTTTGGACTCAAGAATTAGATCTGTCATATTCATGGTTGTAAATCAAAGTGGTTTGTCAGTTTACCGGTTGTAAATCATAATGGTTTGTCAGTTTACCCATCACCATGAAGCTCAAGTATTTGATGTTTGAAGGAGTGAGGATACAAATACACTAGGAACCTTGGGAGTTTAGGCGTTGAGGCCTACAATGACAAAAATCTTCAACCTATTAGAACGTTAGAGGTAAAAAAACAAGTTCCAATGTGGCTCACGATCAAAAGGGAAAAGATCGTGAAGTGACTACCTAAAGTACTTAAATACTTGCTAGACACTTGAGAATGGGGATTTTCCTATCTACAAGTTAGAACTTGTTACTGCACTAATGAGATGCCATTATTGTTTGGTCAGAAATCAACCCAAATAAGGTTCTTCCTTCATTTTTTGCTCAGGAATCAACCCAAATAAGGTTCTTCCTTCATTCCTCTAGAGAGGGAATATTCAATAATATTAACACCAAAGAAAGAATGAGAATTTTTATCCAACCACATCAAGAAAACTCTTTTTTTTACACTACACATGATTCCCCTTCAACCAATATCAATAATAATAACACCAAAGAAAGAATGGGAATGTTATCCAACCACATACTCCATATGATGAAGGCCCATAAGATGAAGGTTCAAATGCGATGTAAATTACCTAGATTTATAAACTCAAATGTGCAATTACAATCCTAAATAAATCATGATAGGTTATACAATATAATATAAATAATTGTGAATAAGTAGGTCTAACATAGCCAAATGCGATGTAAATTGCCTAGATTTATAAACTCAAATGTGCCACTGCAATCCTAAATAAATCATGATAGGTTATACAGTGTAATATAAATAATTGTTAATAAGTAGGTATAATAGAGCCAAGCTCAATTCTTTGTGTCCACTAAGATTGGATGAGGGGAGAGGTTGGAGTAAAGAAAATTGTATGATGAAGTTCACCTATCACCATGAAGCTCAAGTTTTTGATATTTGAAGGAGAGAGGATGCAAGTAGCCTAGGAGCCTTGGGAGCTTTAGTGGTGAGGCCTACAACAACAAAAATCTTCGACCTTCTGCATTGGAACATGAGGAAAGCTCATAGGGTTTCAATAAGCTCAACATTTTGGAGAACTATATGACATCATAGAGAATTGTGGTTGAATATCTACATATAATGTGTGTGGGGCATGTCATATTATATTATTCATTTTTAATTTAAAAAAATCTAAAATTTAAACTTTAATTCTAAAATTATCATTATATTTTAAAAAGTTATAAAATATTCTAATAAAAAAACACATAGGTCATTATTAATATGCAACTTGCATTAATAAATAAAATTGTGTTCTACATACAATATAGGATTCCACTCATTATTAATAAAATGTATTAGAAATAATAAGAACTTAATCATTATTATTAATCCCTTTGCATTCTCTTAAATTCATTATTATTAATGTCCACTATGGATGTCGTGTTAATTATGGTTTGTGTTTCCATACTTGTCTCTACATTATTAGTTTAATTTTGTCTCTTAATTTTTTATAAACATTGTCAGGCCAGGCAGTAACTCCATAAGGCAAAAATGATTTGTGTGTTCTATTCCATCAGGTAGGTCTTCATTATATACATGAGGGAGAGACTGTTCAGTTCATCTCCCAATGACTGTTCATATTTCTTATTTATCTATTTACATATATTTACCAAATCACAAGGATTAGGTGTCAACATTCCCCCCCTTAATCTAAAGGGATGTTGGTGAGTCCAAGCATCATTCTGAATTGTTCAAACTTTTCTCTTCCAAGCACTTTGGTGAAGATGTCTGCAATTTTCTCATTTGTGGAACAATGACGGAGATGGATTGTTTTGGCCTCAACATGATGTCGAATCAGATGATATTTAGTATTGATGTGCTTCATTCAATCATGGAACTTTGGGTTCTT
>APFE031505359.1:0-13858 GCA_000404065.3 Pinus taeda
CTGCTATAAATTGTGTTATTTCAAATATTTGACTTCCAGATTTTAATAAATACAATGTCCTCAAAAAGATAGATGAACACTTCCATATTCATAGTTAGATCATATTCCAAGAATATATACATTTGTTGTACGGATTGACAATTGTCTCACAAATAACAATCACATCAGAAGTGACAATTGAACTTGGCTGGGAAGGATATTAATTTATCCTCTCAAGTTCCTGAGTTCTTTCTACTATCAAATTGAATCAAAACTAGATAAAAACCAAATAAAAAACTGGTTGACCAAAAAATACATAAATTATTCAAATTTAGGAAAAAAACATATATATTAATGTGCATCCATATGAATCACAACCATTATGCAAAAAAAATTCCATTTAATTTGAGTTTTCCTGGAAACAGATTTGGAGGTTTCCCAACATGAAATTCCTAAAGAATATGTTGTCTTGAAGCCAAGCATGCACCATATCATAGTTAAAATCTAAAGTCTTCGGTACCCTTAAAACTAGCACTAGTTTGAGAAGCCTATACCATACTAAGAGCATATTTGTGCTAAGAGAGTTCAACATGCATTTACAGCCACATTTTTTCTTAAGGGTGAAAGTGGTTCTGTGCGACATAACTCTGTTTGAAGGAAAAATATCCATATCATAAAACAAAGGCAAGCTTGAAATGCTTGTTCTATAACTAGAAGTATTGTTATGACATTGTTCACAACTTTTAAGTACTTTGTTGAAGGACTTCAAAAGGATGTAAAAGTGGTTTAGTGGGTTAGGATGTTCAATGATGGGTATTATTGTGAGATTGTTTGCCCAACATGCTTCTACTAAATTGAAAATGGGTTTTTTCTGTTTATTGTTTGGGCCAAATATTGTAACAACAACATTACTGCTTTAACTATGCTAAAAGGTCACCAAAAAATACATAAATTATTCAAATTTAGGAAAAAAACATATATATTAATTTGCATCCATATGAATCACAACCATTATACAAAAAAATTTCCATTTAACTTGAGTTTTCCTCGAAACAGATTTGGAGATTTCCCAACATGAAATTCCTAAAGAATATGTTGTCTTGAAGCCAAGTGTGCACCATATCATAGTTAAAATCTAAAGTCTTTGGCACCCTTAGACCTAGCACTAGTATGAGAATCCTATACCATACTAAGAGCATAATTGTGCTAAGAGAGTTCAACATGCATTTACAGCCACATTTTTTCTTAAGGGTGAAAGTAGTTATGTGCCACATAACTCTGTTTGAAGGACAAATATCCATATCATAAAACAGAGGCAGGCTTGAAATGTTTGTTCTATAGCTAAAAGTATTGTTTGACATTGTTCACAACTTTTAAGTACTTTGTTGAAGGACTTCAAAAGGATGTAAAAGTGATTTAATGTGTCAGAATGTTCAATGATGGGTATTATTGTGAGATTATTTGCATAGCATGCTCCTACTAAATTGAAAATGGGTTTTTTCTATTTATTGTTTGGGCCAAATATTGTAACAGCAGCACTAGTGCATTAACTATGCTAAAAGGTCACATTCTTGTTAATTTGACCATGAATATCTCTTTTACAAAGCAATATTTCTTAGCTCTATTTACGTTAGTGGTTTGATAAGAACATTTCTACAGTCTCTTCACTGAATTTCTTAAAGTTTTTACATTTATGATTTTTGACAAAAAAGGGCTAACATTTTACCCTAGCTAAGTAAGGATTCTTTAAATAACCTTCTAGCTTGGTTCATTTTTGTTCCATCTAAGCTTAACAAAGTGTCATGAATTTACATTGAACAATGCAAGAATCTAGTCTTCTCCAGAAACAATCAAGCCAACTCTTTCATTTTGCAAATTACCTACCAGTTCTGGACATATTCTTTGAAATTTCTATGTTGAAGGTGTTGGATTTAGGTAAGTGATGTAGAATGCACACTTATAGTTCTATTGTTCACCTATTGGACCAATGCAAATTATAGGAAAACCTGGAAGGGTTGGACATGATTGTTCCAGCCATACTCTTATTGGTCCACAATACATATATTCATAACACATACCTACAATACTATTGTTCACCTATTCGGCTAGTGCATATTGTAGGAAAATTGTTAAATGTTGGACTTTGTTGTCTTAAGTTCACACACCAACACTAAAGATGCAACATATTGTGTGCATCCTTAGATATGTTTGAGATTGCAAGCTAACTGTTTAAATAAATGCATGTATAAAACTTCTATATTAGCAAAATAACCATAATACTTTTTTCTAGCATTTTGGATTGAATTCACAATAGTATGCTAAAAAGTGTCATTTCAATGCTTGGAAATTAGGATATATAAATGTGAGATATATACTCTACATCTTTGGTTTATCTCCTTTTCAAATCTGAGCTTTTTTAGGCTACATGTTAATTGTTTGAACTTTGAACTTTGAAGAAATTCCTGAATGGACTTCGTAAGGCAGTGGTATCATAAATTGTGTTATTTCAAAGATTTGACTTCCATATTTTCACAAAATACAATGTCCTCAATAAATACTTATATGTATAGATACTTATGTTTAGGATTATATATGTGTTGGAGCGGTTCCTTTATGATTTACTATAATCCTGATGTTGACAAGCTTCAACTGACTTTTCTTTTATCAATTGTTCATTGAATATGCAAAAGATTTCGTTGCCTAAATGTGGCAAAAATTACATTTCTCCTGATTTATTTATTTTATTGTTCATGACAAGATAATCATGTTGCACGAATGAGGTATCCTATAGTCTGTTTCCATTTGTGGATATTTTTTTTCCTCCCATTTTTCTACAAGGATGTAGATTTCATTTTCATGTTGATGGTTTTTGCATGTATCTTATCTAGCCCCAAATGCTGGTAATGGAGCGGATCTTGAGAAGTAGTCGTGGACATAGACTATCAGAGGTTAATGTTACAATATCACTTCCACCTAGTATCAGAAAAAGTTTAATGGTAAGTGACATAAAGAAGAGTTTTATAACGACAGGGCTGAAAGGGCAACCTCATGCCTTAGTTTTAAGTCATTTATTTGTGTTTCTTAACTGTAAGTCATCTGTTTTTGAGCATTATCAAATCAATTATTTCACTAATCCAACATGCATGGCTTGTATTTCTCACCCGATGTTAGTTACTTGACATGGCTGATATAACATTCAATTCTATGGCACTTTTATTTTAAGTCAGAGATTTTATTGATTAAAAGTATGTTCATATTTTGATTGGTTTACTTCGAGCTTGATTTAAAAAAGTTTTGTAAATTCCACGTGGATGTTATTTTTTCAGGGTGAGCTCTTTGCACCAGTAAGGTTAGATGAGTCCTAGAACATAGGTATACAACAAGCACATATTTGGCCTTTGTTGTGTATCTGTCATTCTTTATATCATTGATGGATGGTTATTGATGATGTAAAACAGAGGATGGGAAGGTCCTGCCAATTCTATTGACAAAATAAAATAAAATGGAGTGGTAAAATTTTGTTTTAAAGGGTGAGCCAACAATCAATACTTGAAAGGTGGAACTTGAGAATGATAAACTATCTGATCTCGATCTAGAGACACAATAGACCGTGGAAAAAAATGATGGTATTGATGAGTCTTCCCGGAAAATAAGCTTTAATTGCTAGACCACTGCACAAATTTCAGTTATTTGCAATGACAATAGCGACTCTAGCTTTATTTGTATGAATAGCGACTTTGGCCATTGTCCTATTCATTTCCTATGAATGATTTTGATTTTCAAACTCCAACTAGTTTGTTGTTAAATTAATTAAAGCTTTGATCACAAACTTATAGTTTTCAAATCTCTTTTCTAAATCTATTTTCTTGAGCAAATTTTCCATTTTACTTTAGGTGCTGTAGATTGCTACTGTGTGACATATGTTATGATATAATTACCTAGATAAATAGACATAAGTGTTGTACAACATAGTCTTTTTTAAATCTAAAGAAACAATATTTCCAAATACAAAGTTTATTAATTAAGAACATATTTTAGACTTCTTTGCTAAGTTATGATTATATTTCGATAGGGGATTTTGTGTACGCTGATATTGTGTTGTCTCTTTGGTTTCTGTCAGGTAACAATGGTTAATAAGGAATGTGTTCTTGAGCTGCATGCACACATCTTATTCTACTATCGATAGGAAAGTCCATGGTTTTCATGCATGGCAACAAAAACGCAGATGTCAGTGGGATATCCAAAGTCCGTGTTGGATGAATTTAATACTAGTGATGATTTTGATTCCTTGTCAGATAAAGAATGTCACGAGTCAAATTCAAATAAACAAAAGCAACTCAAGAATGAAGGTGAAGTTATTTCTTTATGTCCAAGTCAATTTCTTTTATTTGTTGGTTGCTGTCATGTTTTGAGTGTGGAATTGTGAAATTCCAAATTGCATCTTGGTTTATATGTAAAGGGGATATATATATATATATATATAGATAATCATATGTCGTTCATGGTTCCAGAGATCTGTGTTACATTGTCACAGAAGTTTAGATATCATTCATATATCTAAACACCAAACAACAATAACATTGAGATTTTTCTTTCACTCAACCTGTAACATAATGCATCTACCTTCATCAATGTTCTTCTTCTATATTCTATCCACTTATGACATTTCCTTTGTAATATTTGGTGCATTTGCTAGTTATAGGTCATTTATAGATTATAAATGTCTTCAGAGTTTCACTTCTAATTGAGTATTCAACTGATATTGATTCCCTTATACATAACTATTTTTTCCTCCACCCACTTTTCATAACTTCCATAACCATTAGTCAAGGACTTGCAACTTCAATGTTGCTTTCCTTGTTTAGTAAAATATTGCTAAGACTTTAATTTATTGAAAGTGTAGAATTTACAATTTATGAAGTTTCAAGGTCTAATTTTTAAAAGTCTAATTCTTTAAAGGGTGCTAGCTCAATGGAAGAGCACCTTCTTTACAAGCAGAAGGTTGGTGGTTCAATTCCATCGTGCCCTAACATCCGTATGGGAATGGCGACAATCAATTTTTGGTGACAAAGGCTCTTTTGACCATCACCAATGAGCTTTGGTGACATTTTTCGACCTTCACCAAAATATGAAATGGTGGTGGTCAGCGTACTCCACCATATATATGCGTCAATAGTGACGACCCTCAAAGGTATGTAACCATAAATAGTTGTTGTTGATATGAAATGGTGACAGTCGATGTCCGTCATTATAGTAATTATTCGTGACGGACCTTGAATGTCACCACAAAACCTATAATTTTGGCAATGTGACTTTTGGTGACGGTCAACGAACATCACCATATATATGTACCAATAGTGACGACCATGAAAGATCTATCACAATAAATTGTTGTTGTTCATATGAAATGGTGACGGTCACTATCCATCATTATAACCAATATTTGTGATGGACCTTGAATGTCACCATAACACCTATACTTTTGGTGACGCCAACTTTGGTGACGTTCAATTTTTGGTGACGAAAGCTATGGTCCATCACCATTGCTCATATGAAATGGTGACGGTCACTATCCATCATTATAAATCATTATTGGTGACGGACTTTGAATGTCACTACAACACCTATACTTTTGGCGATGCCACCTTTGGTGACGTTCAGTTTTTGGTGACGGAGACTATGGTCTGTCACCATTTCTCATATGAAATGGTGATGGTTGTTATCCGTCATTATAAATCATTATTAGTGACAGACTTTGAATTTCACTACAAAACCTATATTTTTGGCAATGCCACCTTTGGTGATGTTCATTTTTTGGTGACAAAGACTCTTTTGACCGTCACCAATGAGCTTATGGTGACATTTTTCACCCATCACCAATGTCCCTTTTTCTTGTAGTGATGACACATTTTATAGCCTATACAAAAACTAACGATGCAACCTAAATTGGAAGTTTTTTCTTGAAAGAAGTAGTGAGGTTGCATAGATTACCTAAAAGCATTGTTTTTGGAAGAGAGACAAGATTTGAAGGTCCTTTTTGGAGAAATATATGGATGAAAATGGGAAATTATATCAATTTCAATTTAACATACCACCCATATATTGATGGGAAAATAGTGGTAATAAAAATTTTGGGAAACATTTAAGAAGTTTGGTAAATTAAAATCCTAAGTAGTGGAATCAATTTCTTTCTGATGCATGGTTATTATACTCTTATTCACCTAATAGAAGCACATGGATGGGTCCTTTTCAAATTTTATATGGGATGCATCCAATAGGAGTCTATGAGTTGAGGAATTTAGGTAAACAAGAGTTGAGAAGTGTGAATGGTGAGGATTTTGTAGTAAGAATGCATGAACTACATAAAAGAGTTAAACAACTATTACAGGAAAGTAGCAACAAGTGCACATAGAGAGAAGACATGAAAAGGAGATAGCTAAACTTAGCTATGGCACACCTAAGAAAAGAAAGGTTTCATACATAGACATATAACAAGCTAAAACTCAAAAGTTGGACAATCTAAAGTTGTAAGGAAGTTTTCTTCCAATGCTTATGAAATAAAATACCCAGTAACATTTGGATTTCTTTAGTCTTTAAAATTGTAGATTTGTATCCATTCAAAGAGACAAAATATGTTTTAGTAGACGTGTCTAATGAAAATAAGATTATTAGATGGAAGAAGCAATTTCCTAGAATAATTCAAAAGGAGATTGAAGCAACACTGGATCAAAAAGTGGTAAAATGAATAAAGGAGAAATAATACTTTTAGTATTTGGTTAAGTGGTTAGGATTAGCCATTAGAGGATGCTACTTGGATGACTGCGGCTTTTTTCTCCAAGTATGGTACTAGTATTCAAGATCTCACGAACATTTATTTTCTTCTCTAGAAGTCTAATGTAAGAGCATCTCATAAGTCAAATTCATGATTGACCTTCATTGGTCAAAATATTTACTAGAGGAAGTTGGTTTCCTCAAATTTTTAGTTAAATTGTAATATTTAGTATTTTCTAAGATGTAGCACTACACCAAATCCTTGTGATTAGATTCCTCTTTAGCTCCTTTTTTGCTTCCACCAATTATTTTAGTGTCTTTTTGTCCACTTTTATGAAAAAATTAGCACTATATATCGGGATGGCGTTAATTTTGGCATTTTTTACACCGATAATAGACATTCGATGCTGAAGTTGGCACTATTTATCACCAACTTTAGTGCCCAGTTTAGCCTCTCCTTTAGAACTTGGTGTAGCTTCATTTATAACTTCCTGTGCAACATCTTATTTTACTCTTGGTTATGACATTGTTTTTAGAATCCATTTTAGCTTCATTTGTAGCTTCCTTTTTAACTTCCTCTGTAATATCATATTTTCTCCTTGTTATGACATTGGATATGATTTTTTTTGTTACACATGTCAAGGAAAACTTTTGTAATTAAGTTGGGGGGAGGAGTTTACAGTAAGCCAAATTCAATTATTAGCATTTGACAGATGCACTATACACGTATCCTAAATCAGTAATTACCAATTTCTGCCCTTACTCCTATTGTCTTTTGTGAAAATCAATGTGACTACTTGGAAATAGTTCCTGGTAGTTGTCATTTATCATTGAAAGGTTGGATTCATTGAAGGGGTAACCTTAATTATTCCCTACCAATTTCCAATTTTCATTCAACTGATATTCTCTACCCAAGTGCTTGTATTTAACCAAGTGCCACCATGTACCAGTCTCAGAGAAGTTATGAGAAACAACAATATCTAAAACAACCATGGGAGGAGTGATAATATGTCATGAACAAGACTCCATTGATGCACTATTACACCATCCATAAGCCCTATAATTATTTAGGAATGCATGGTGGTTAGTCTACTTTGAGAAGCTTCAACATTTCAACAAATATATTTCTATGGAATTCACATAGACTCTATAGTAGAAACATTCAAGGTTAGAGGATTCGTAATTGTTGTTATAAAGGACATAATTTCTAGGGTGACATTTTTACCTCAGACGGGGGCTTACTGGTTTTGTAGGAAAATAATAGTTATAATAGCTAAGGAAACTTTTTTACAATGAGGAAAGGAAGTAAGGAGAAAGGGGAGAGGTATTGATAGAACATCCCTTCCTTGCCCTTGGGATGATGTGGATTTCTTTATTAAGAAGTTCGTTACTTGTGAGGGACATTTTTGGATAGTATTCAATTATAATTTTTAGTTATTGGCATATCTTCATAATGGACAAATGCTAAATTTTCACTATTAAATGGTAAAATATTTACAACATATGGAGGAGGAAATGTGTATAGAAAAAACATCTAAATATCTTCTTAACCAACCATGTGTTCATCAAGTTAATCATAATTCATTCACTGCAACAACATGGAAGCACATGGACTGGTTTATTGGTAAAGTCACATGCACCAGCCACTGAAATAAAGGAAAGTGAAAGTGAAGAATAGAAGGTAAATGTTGAAACGACACCAGAAGATAGAGTAATTACACCTCCCAGATAAATTATATCATATATACTTCCTAAACGAAGAAGATAAGTTACACCTCATAGACCCCTTCGCAGAAAAATAAAAAAAATAAGAGATAAAGTTCCATAAGAATGTTTGTTGGTACATCCACTCAAGGAAGAAGGGCATTCAGTAAAGAACTTGTGGATATATCCAGTGGAAAATTTGAGGATGGTTATCATGGATTCCCTATTGATGAAGAAGGGCCTTAGGTAAAGATTACTGAAACAAGGGCACCTGGAGTAGTGTCAGCTAAAGCAGGGGTTCCTAAAACAGAAATTCCTAGGAATCTAGGAAGTATTTGAAAAATATACTCCTATACAAACTGTGGTGAAAACAAGGAATTTGAAGAAGCTAGAACGTCAAAGAACAAGAGGTAAGTGATGGAACAACACCAGGAGATAAAGTTGTTACACCTCCCAGACAAAGTAGAGCAGCTACATTTCCTAGAGAAAGAAGAGCGGTTACACCTCCTAGACCCCTTCCCAAAAACCCTAAGAGATGGAGCTCCATAATAATGTCTATTGGTACATCCGTTGAAGGAAAAAGAGCATGCACTAAAGAACCTATGGAAATATCTCGTGGGCAATCTGAGGATATTTATCATGGATGCCCTATAGAGGAAGAAGGGCTTGAGGAAGAGACCACTGAAATAGGGGCACCTAGAACAACATTAGCTAAAGCAGGGGTTCCTAGAATATAAATGCTCGTGGAATCTATGAAATCATTTGAAAATTATACTCTCGTACAAACTATGATGAAAAAGAGGAAATTGAAGAAGCGACTGGGTGGAAATAATCCCAAGAAGAGCGTGCGGGTAATTGTTACACCATCAGGAACCCCAATATCTGAGGAATTTACTATTACAATAGAACCAAAGGAGTATGAGGGACAACAAAATGAAGAGAAATAAGAAGAATTTGTAAACGAACATATCCTGACACTAGAAGTTCATGTTCTTCCACTTGAATCAAAGGAACCCTAGGAACATCAAAAAGAGGAGGATATCAAAAACCAATAAAAAGATGTCCCTTTACTAGGTAAGTCTGAAACTTGCCTCCTTATTCAAAAAATCAATAAATTGAAGGAGAGAAATGAGAATTTAAGGAAACAACTTACCATGTTTGAAGGGAAGATTCAATCTAGGAAACAAAATGGATTGGAAACCCTGGAAGAAGTGGCAAAAGTAATGTTAATTATATTTTTTTATGGATGTAAGAAAGTGTTGGAGGAAGTAGGTTATGAAATGCCTACCACTATTTCAGTTGTAATTCAAGTTGGAGAGCAAGATGAAGAATTCCAAACTGTTTTTCGACAAGAATTTGTTGAAGATGCTATTTTTACACAAGAATCAACAGTTGAAGTAGATGCACACCAAGACATGTAGTTAATTGAATGTGCAATAATGATAATTCCAAACTAAATATCAAACCATTTTATGCAACATAGTATAGCCATTTTTATAAAGGAAATGTCATACACTGAAATCCAAGTCCGTTGGAATAACAATTGATCATATCTTCCAATGATCATAGTTGGAACAAATATGCACTCCTAGGCCAAACCAATTACACTCTTTGTAATGAAATTTGAAATGGGACATAATTGGACAATTCCTAACCTTAGGATGTAACCTTGCATCATGTATGACAAATATTTTACATAACTATGTTTCCCACTTATACATAACTTTAACACAAGGCAAGTCGAAGCAAAACTTAGAATGTTGTAACAATTCAAAAATGTTTAAAATCATAAAATAAAAAATATACAATTTGAATCAAATAGATTGGCCAATAAATGAATCTTGGGCATGCATTTTAGTTAAGCAACACAATTTTGGCCTTCTTCACAAAAATGCATGCCCAACCTTCATTTCAAGTCCAAATTGAATAATTCAACTTGGATAGTAGTTGTTTACTTATAAGTAAAATTAATACAATTAAATATTTTTGTATGTTTCACATATATATTTATTTTTTTCAGGAATACTCCAAATGGCATGGATTTCAAAGGATAAAAGGTAGGGCTTTTGTGCCTCCAATAAATTCACACCATGAATGTTTGGGAACAAGGTTAGAGACTAAGAAAAATACAACTTGTATTTTAATAGTTGAAACTTATAGTTTTTTGGTTGAAATGCTATAAGTAAGCGTGGATGACCTTATTTTAGGAGTAGTTAGGTTTATATGTTGCCAAGGGATAGATAAAGAGATAACACCTAGAGTTTGTAGGGTTTGTTTTAGGGTTTTCTATGTTGTACAAATCTTTTAGGGATTTAATTTTAAAATTAGGTTAAGTGGCCTAGTTAGGTTTTGAAGATAAATAGGTAAGGAGAATGGAGACAAATAGGATTAGTTCTTATTTCTTGTTTGGAAATGAAGTATAAGTAAAGATATAACAATGCAAAAGTGTTTAAAATCATTAAATAAATAACCTACAATTTGAATCAATCATATTGGCGAATAAATGAAGCCAGGGCATGCATTTAGTGAAGTAAGGAAATTTTGGCCCGCTTTACAAAAATGTACGCCCAACCTTCATTTCAGGGCCAAATTGAATGGTTCAACTTGGAGAGTATTTTTTTACTCATAGGTAACATTAATGCAATTAAATATTTTTAATTTTACACATATGTTTGATTTTTTAAAAAATACACCAAATTACTTGGATTTCAAAGGGTAAAAGGAAGGGTTTTTGTCAATCAAATAAATGGACACCATGAATTTTTGGGAACAAGGTGATGAGCTAAGAATAATCAAGCTTGAATTTTAATAGTTGAAACTTGTAGTTTCTTGGTTAAAACAATATAAGGCCGGATGACCTTATTTTAGTAGTAATTAGGTTTAAATGTTTCCAAGGGATAGATAAAGAGATAACACCTAGTGTTTGCACGATCTATTTTAGGTTTTTCTATATTGTACATGTTTTTTATGGTTTCAAGTTTAATAATAGGTCAAGTGGCGTAGTTAGGGTTTGAAGATAATTGGTAAGGAGAATGGAGACAAATAGGACTAGTTTGTATTTTTTGTTTGGAAATGAATTCTAAGTAAATATATAATAATGCAAAAGTGTGTAAAATTATTAAATAACCAATCTACAATTCAAATCAATCAGATTGGCCAATAAATGAAGCTCGAGCGTGAATTTTAGTGAAGCAAGACAATTTTGTATTGCCTCACAAAAATGCACGCCCAACCTTCATTTCAAGGCCAAATTGAATGATTCAAATTGGAGAGTATCTTTTTACTCATAGGTAACATTAATACAATCAAATATTTTTAATTTTTCAGATATATGTTTGTGTTGTTAAAAAATACTCCAAAATGCATGGATTTCAAAGGGTTAAAGGCAGGGTTTGTGTGCCTCAAATAAATGCACACCAAGAATGTTTGGGAATAAGGTGATGGACTAAGAAAAATCAAACTTGAATTTTAGTAGTTTAAAGTTGTAGTTTCTTGGTTAAAACCCTATGAGTAAGGCCGGATGACCTTATAAGTTAAGTAGTAGTTAAGATTAAATGTTGAAGGGATAGATAAAGAGATAGCACCTAGTGTTTGCAGGGTATCTTTTAAGGCTTTTCTACATTGTACATATTTTTTAGGGTTTTAAGTTTATATTAGGTAAAGTGACATAGTTAGGACATTTACTATAAAAAGGTTTGGGTACCATTTTAATGCAAAAAGGAAATTTACTATCATTTATGAATAACCAATTGCATGATGGATATTTGGCCAATTATACCCATGAGAAAGAAGTGATGGTCATCTTACATGCCATCAAAATATTTCACCCTATATTTAAAAGTGTTATTTTTAATAAACTGTATCTTATATCTAAATATTAAAATTGAATTTTTAATTATGTGTCTAAGGAAATATAGGAGTAAAGGAGAAAAGTTAAAGCACCTTATAAACAATTTTATTCACTTAATATAATTTTATTTTCTTTATAAAAGTGATTTTAGAAAATTCATTTGCGTAGGCATTCCTCATGGTTTATTCAGCGCACATTTTTGCATTCAACGTGCATTCGTCACAGTTTATTCAATGTGCATTTGTCACGGTCTATGTAGCGTGAATTATTGCATTCAACTAGCATTCCTTGACTGCAGAAATTGATGGCCTCAATTGAAACAACGTCGTTCTCTTCCCCGCAAACAGTTGACACGCGGGGTTCCTAGGAGAAGTTCACAATAAAAAAATTCAAAGAGTGTGCTAGTACATGGGAGATACAAATAATTGTCCACCAGGTTTGCTAGATATCCTAAGAATAATAGGGGTTTATAAATTTATATATGGATAGTTCAATTTCCAAAATGATGAGATAGATGAGGCCATAGAAAATTATGATGATAAATCCATAGAATTAAAAATATTTGGGTAGAGGATTAACTTGGACCCTGATCTAGTTGCAAGAGCAAACAAAATTCCATGTAGAGGAGGAGAAATATTTAACTCCAAGAAAACCCCTAAGCTATAAAAGATTGAAGTGGCCAGTAAAATATGTGGGAAAACGTATATGTTCCTAGGAGCGGATTAAAAGTGCAAGATGTTCCCCAAGGACTATACAAATTCTTGATTCAAGATGTCCTTAGGAAAATTATGAATCATCACAAGCTTGATATTTTTGGTGACTGCATGAGGCTATTTATTTATTGGGTTGAAGGCACGACCATAGATGTACTTCATTTGTTAGCTAAAAAAATTACATTATGCCATGCAAGAAGGTAAACTTAAGAAGGTTAAGTTTAGTTTCTTGGGAACACTATAGAAAATTGTTGATTTGTATTGACCCGACGTTGAAACAAGGGTTCTTAAAACCTACATTAGGAAATCAAAACCAAATAAACCATTGAGGAAAAACTTAAATAGACTCTGGTTGAAGGTGTGGAAAATTTTGCTAATATAGTTTTCCATGCTGAAGATATAACCGCTAGTGTTCTAGTGGACTTACACATGCGTCTGGATGAATATGCAGAGCAGGAACGTATGGAACACTATATGGAAACATCTAATGATGATTTTTCTATAATAGAAAAAATTCCTTCTAAACAGTTGGCACCTCAATATAATTTCCCTTTATGGGTGATTCATCATCTACATCTCCAAGTTTAAATTTGCATAGTCTAACATACAATTTCGATAACAATTTTGTTTTCTCATTAAATGATAGAATGATCCATTACAAACAAATTGTAATGGACGATTCTTCCTCTATATACAACTGGAAAGAAAATTACAAACTAAAGGAGAAGGATATTGTTGAATGCACGAAGATGATTGCAGTGCTGGAATGTGCAAAAAACAAAAAAATCAGTAAAAGACATAAACACTAAGGATAAAATTATTGATGAATTACATAATCAAG
>APFE031505369.1:0-10620 GCA_000404065.3 Pinus taeda
ACAAAATCCAAGTATCAAGAGACATGAAGACATTACATAAGAGCATATAACATATTTGAGTCAATTTCATGACACTATAAACCCAACATGACTCCTAAACATTCCATCAAAGGGTTAGCCATATGACATGAAACCAAACCAAAGGTGAGTTATATGAAGGTGTGCCATCGGTAAGAGACCAAAATGAAATCTTTCAAGTCACAACAATCGCAAGTGCCATTCCCTACCAAAGCAAAGTGAACCATCACTAACCAAAGATGAATTAAAGTTTCAACCAACATTTCTGCAATAATGAGAGTTTGTGAGCCAACATCTCAAATAATAGATACCAACTATAGGAACCAAAACAAGTTAACTGATAATATGAAAAGAAATAGCATCATCCAAAGAAAAAACTTCATCCATATCAATACGTCTGAGAAGATATGAGAACTCAAAGGCACTAACAAGGCCTTACAAAACAATGTAACAACTATGCCATGAATATGAAAAAAACACGAGTATCTATGGATTAATCCTAATCAAAGATACAATAACCATGTTCATAGCACTGTCTATCAGTGGTTTAATGAAATCACCAGAATCCAAAGGAGGGTTAGTAAGGTCACCAAAAGTCAAATTAGACATAAGGACACTCTCCACTTGAGCTAGTCTAGAATCTAGATTTTCCATACCAAATTATTGTGTTGAAAGTTCTATGAAAAGTACATTATATTCAATAAGTCTATCAACTCCTTAACTTTACCTACTCTATTGTTTTTAAAAAGAAATATAATGTTGTATCCATTTATTCTAATTCAGTTATTTTCACAAAGAAATTTTTTTAATGAATATAAGTTGCATATTAAAATCATTAGACAATTATTTCGATTGAAATACACCTTGCTTTGAAAATTAGTTTATTAACTTTGAGATACATGCACATTTGTGCACCATATTCTTCCTTTTATATAAACAAACTGGGAGAAAATATAACTACCAACTTATCATTCGATGTTCTCCTTTATCTTATTTTTAGGAAAATTAGTCCTTTAATGGTTGATATTTTCTTTATACATAAAGTACCTAAAACCATTGACTGTGAAACATGTGGTTAACATCTTCCAAGACATAGAAAACATTATAATTATTAACCTACTTATCATTGAGGATTAAACGAGGCATAATGCCCATTTTCTATATAAGACGGAGAGTACAAAAATTGAAACCTCTTCTTACAAAATCTACTTCGGTCTAGTACACTTCTTACATTCAAGACTGATCTTTGTAGCTCAAAATCAGAATGATAGACCCTCTCCTCAATTTCTTTGGCCTTCAAAATAGGTAGCTTCCACTGTACATTTAGAGGGACCACAACGAAATGTTTTCCACAGAATTGAAAGAAAACGATTAGGTGTATTTAATGCTCAGATTACTTATACCACCACATTAATTCACCATCCTCTTACGAGGAGGCATACCCCCTGAAATAGGAATACAAACTAAACAAGAACAAAACCCACATGCAAAAAAACTAGTATGTGAATGCAATACTAAACTTTGAACCCCAAAGCACCAAACAAGTATGTCCTCCCCCCAATGTGAACATAGAGGGCCAATTTCCAACAAGTAACTTGCTTCGGTATGAATGAGGGACATAAGGCACTAATAGTCCTAGGACTATCCTATAATGTAGAAACACTTGACGAATGATGAACTCAGAAACCGATTCGCAGAATAGAGAAATATCAAATGTGGAGAAAATAATATCTAAAAGTGCCAAAGAAACCCAATGTAGTGATTACACAATGCTAATATCTCTCGAAAGAGTGAATTGAATTCACTACATAAAACCAGACTTGCGTAGAAAAGATGCCAACCATAGAAAGGAGAAGGAGGGCTGACATGTAAGCTCACAATCCTTCCCACAAGTTACGTACCGTTGCCACCCAAAACACATTACTCGTCATTTAAAATGATAGTACATGTGGACTAGCTCTGAAGGATCTTCTCCATCGAATTTCCACGCCATACTAAGACTACTCCAAATCTAAAGCAGACACGCCTCCCAAAAAGATATTCTTACATTGCAAACTCTCACCCCCATCAAGGATTTACTAATCCAATTGTAGCAAAACATGAATTGAGGGTAAACCTCCTTAGAAATGAGGAGGGGTCCCTTTTTCATCCAATTTCATCTATCTGAGTAGAACACCCAAATGTTATTGAAATTCAGCCACCTTATTTCCATTTCTCCAAACAAGTTGAACTATGGCATACTCTAGTTTATCAAGAAACCAGTTATGTTATCGATAATTCCTTCCAACCTCCATTTTTTTGTCGTTTTCAATAATGTTTTTCCTCGTTTTTTTGGAGATAATGAATAATGATAGAAAAAATGCCCTCTATATGTAAATTTTGAATCCCTCCCTCATCAAAATTTTGGTACCTTGCTCCACTACCATAAACTATGCTAGATTATTGCTAGTAACCCCACAACTTTGAGAAAAAAATCTAAAAAATAGAAGAATTACACTATCTGAAAACCCCTCTGAATCTCACAACACCAAAATTCCCTTTCGAAGCAACCTAAAAATTTAGTTCGATAAAATCACCTGGCAACAAGAAGAAATAATCCTTTGAGGCTAAAGGTGTTTCTTAAACTATGTTATTTTAAAGCCTAACCATAATCTTATATAAGTCCAACCTTTTCATAATGTCAACCTATATACCTTCAATCTGTCAATCATCCCCATACCAAGGTATGACAAGGACAAATTCCTTGATGTTTGTTAACACCATTTATTTTATCATTGCACAATTATACCTCTTGTCTTTAAAGATTCTATGATTTCTTTCCTTCCAAAGGTTGCTAAAAATGAAGTAATATGCTAGTGTCTAGTACCAATTCATAGCTAGATACTTAAAATGAGCATGATTCCATTAAGAAAATAACTTAGATACATTCTCATTTTGATAAACATCTCTTCCAAAAATAGAATGAAGGATAGACCATACCTCTTGAGCCTACGAGAAAGAAAGAAGAAGATAATCTAAATTTTCCTCGTGTTGCTAGCATAGAAAATAGATAGATGGTATTTCATATCACTTCCTACAAAGGTGATCCCATGTTAACAACTAAAACCTAATAATCAACTAAAGAAAAATAGTGACTTGTGGCTAATGAACTCATGTTGTCGATGCAATAAACACCTTCAAAAAAATTTCTACACTTGAATTTTGGAACCTACTGAGGATCTTGTGATTTTTCATTCCATGGTCATGAAAAAAATTACCAAAGAAAAGAAAATAATTATTTCAAATAATTATACAAGGAACACATAAAAGACAAACACAATTAACAAAATGTTTTTCCTAGGAAAATACCAACTAAGGGGAAAAACCCAACCCAATGAAATTTCATTAGCCTTGGCCAAAACCATAGCCTACCCTGCCAAGTGAGACTTCCCCAATCACCTCCTTGACCCCATTATAATGAAGTCTTCCCAACATTTTATAATATCCGTTACATGCAATACCATGGACTAAAAACCATGTGTACGCCATAACACATGACCAATGTCACCACTATTTAACATGGTTAACTTTGACTTTATTCCCAAGTCAAATTTACTAAAAATTTCCCTATTGAACTTGACTCGGGGTTCCTTCACCAAATCCAGCCAAACTTTCCTAGTGAGTCAACCCAGCCCTGCTCACTCTAGCCCTTACTACCCTCAGAGTTTATACATGGGTATATGTTAAGCTGGCATGCCCCCTATCACCTATGTTTAACCCAGACTTTAGTAACAATTACCCAGGGGTACACATGCCTTACTAGTTGTTACATCACTATGCCCATTTACATGCAATAAAATTTTATGACTCAATTATAATAATGATTTGTTTTTTTTTCTTTTTAAAGTTGCTACTATCCCTTATTCCATCTTCTTTCCTAGACATATTGTTTCACATCACACTTCACATAATAAAAAATTTATAATTTCCTACACAAAATTGCACACTTTGGTGGCTCCTCTTTCTATGTCATTTCCATGGTGTCTAAACACATCCTCCAACTCCTCCTCTATGAGGGGCTACTACTTCCGCCACTTCATGTGACTCTGGATTTGTCAAGGCACCCCAACACACGTAACGTGCATCATATCTAATAGGTTGTTTCCTCCTCATTAAAATCATGTGTGATTCCTATATTCACTTCCATCGCTTACTATTTCTTACCCTCCATAGCCTTGGTGGACCCCCTCTTGGCTATTGAAAATCCATGGTATAGGTTTCATATACAGCTAATGCAACAATAACACCTCCCTAACATCGTTGACTGATGACCCTCTAATTCATTCATGACCACTACAACCTACTAATTTTTCTCTGTGTAGCATCAGATCGACCTTCCTCTCTAGAATTACATTGCAAGCCATAATTTAGCTATTCATTTGATAATATCGTCATTTGGTTCCTCTACTTTTCTTAGCACCAGCCAATGCCATTGACTCAGGTCCACCACCCTTCTTGACCATGCTAGTCTTTGTTTGCAAATCATGAATCTCACTAGAGAAATGTTAGAAAACTCATATAGCTCTAATGATGGAACCGCAACAAATGACCCTTGTCCACCTCAGCACACTCCAACTTGTCTAGATTTATGTGAAATTTTCTCCTCTCATGAATTGCAAATGCCACTAACTACCTCTCTCACCCACTGAATTTGTTCCTGTTCAACTAACATCCATGCCCAATAATTTGCCTTGTACACCCATACGTGTTCCTATTATAACATTTACTACTCCGTGAAATCCTTTCTCACATGTCTAGGAGTGGCAAACACAAGCATCGAGCCTGACATAACTTACTAGCCACCTATGACTTGCCTCACCAAATGGTTGTGTCAATTTTCTTGATTTCCAAAGTTCCTCTTGATCCAGGCACTGTGGGTAGCACTTCTGCAAGATCCTCTAGGCTACATATTATAGGTTTCTCTAACCTCTTAAGAAATATGTACTTTCTGGGAGCTTGGGAGGGGCACCCAGTCTCTATTTCAGATAAAGTTTTTTTGCTTCCTCATCCATGGACCCCATGTTATAAGACATCCAAAATTATTTGTCATTAATGTGATACACAACCACTATTTTTAATAGAAATACAATGAGAATTAATATCTCACAAACATGTTACCTTCATTTAGATCAAATTTTCAAACAAGTTATGATTTTATCTATTTATAACACATGATTCATTAGGCCCTAAACCCTTGACAACAAAAGCATCCCTTTGAAGCTAAAATGGCTATGATACTAATTGATTAAAATTTAACAGAGAAAATAAAATAATTATTGCAAGAAATAATTAAACGAGCAACCCATAAAACATAAACACAATTAACACATGGATTTTCATTGGAAACCCCCAACTCAAGGGAAAAACCCAACCTTATGAAATTTCATTATCCTTGGGTAAAACTCTAGCCTACTCGACCAAGTGATGCTTCCTCGCTCACCTCCCCAACCCGATTAAAATGAATTCCTCATAGCCTTATAGGCTCTATTACATGCAATACCATGGGCATAGAATCATGGGTATGTTATACCACGTGCCCAATATCACCATTGTTTAACTTGGCCAACTTTGACTCTATTCCCAAGTCATGTTTACCTAACAGGTCACATCATGGGAGTCTAATATTTTACAAAGTATTAAGTCTTCTTCTAAGTGTCCAGGTCACTTTCTCACACATGCTATATCTTTAATAAATTTACAAACACACAACTTTCTATGAAAGATTACATAGGCATTGTACAACTCTTGAAAGTAAGGCTTGCACAATCACTAGTGACAGTGATTGCACAATCAATAACCATAGTGTACTATGGAACATAGTTTGATAGTTAGTGCACACACTCGATTAGCAGTCTTCCTCACTACAATTTCAATTGTACTTTTATTTCAGAGATTTTTCTCAATTGTCTCTCTGGTGCACCTTTGTTTTTGCAAGTGTCACTTTCACATTCCCACTATATTTTTTTCTTGAGTTAACTTTAATAAGTGTTCTTTTAATGATATATTCATTGTGGCATGTGTTTATTTCACTTTATATAAGCCTTTGCAAGTTTCTTTTGCACTTTTTTCTTACTTTTACAAGTGTTTTCTTGTGGTTAAGAAAGTGTCACATCTAGTCAAAGGGAATCATGTGTACATTCTTCAAGGGTATTTTCGATGCATTCTCCTACACTACCATGTTATATCCTATTGACAACTATATGGAAATTAGGTTTAGTTTGATTCTTCGTGACTTGCTAACCATTTGTGAAGTTATTTTACAATTTTTCTTGTTAGCTTAATCTTCTTCTTATTCTCATTAATGCATGTGTGTGTACTTCATCAAACTGCTACCAAAAACATAAGAACAAGAAAATGAGATGTTGGATCTCTACTAGGGACAAAACCTCTCTTCTCTTGAGTGGAAAAAACTTTTGTAAATTTATCTTATTGAAGATTCTTATTGATTAATTTGAAACCATAAACCCCTAACCATGGTATCCTCCAAGCACAAGTCAAGTCCTTCCTCCTTTATACACTTTGTCTTCTCGACACTTTTTCCTTCTCCTTCTAGCAGTTCATTCCTTGGCACTTTGTTCCCCGACACTTCATCCTCATTCTTCTAACACTTCGTTCTTCTTTCAATTGTTGATAGATATTGTTACACTTTGTCTAGAAGGGACACTTATCCTTGATATTTCATGAGACCCATTCCCATGGGATGATGTCTTCCTTTTATTAACCAAATGAGCTCATTATTCAAAGTGTAGGTGCAGACTCGATATGACTATCCTATAACCCTAAATTCTCACACGTGTGGGAGGTTTACTTGATGTTATAGGCTATTTTATTCTTCACTTGAGTACCCTTCTTCTTATCTTGAGTAGGAGACCTTATTGGCCTAGTTTACCAACCAAAATGGTGAGATATGTTAACTATGAGTTTCCGTTCGTATGACCATAGGTAGCCCTCCTTTTTCCTCACACACATGAGTGCACCTTGTGCTAGAAACAATCCTCATTCACTTCGGTTTGTGTCTCTCCTTCTTTGTTCCACTAGACCCTCCTTCTTTGTCGTTCTTTCACCCTTTTATCAACTTCCTTTCTCACTGATTTCAGAGGTGCGTTAGATTTTCATTGGAGGACTGGAAAACCTCTATATATATAGGTATGCCACTCCTTTAAGATGACTTGAAGGCCAACTTGAATACTGCAGGCTGACTTATTCTATTTATTTTAGATTGCATCTTTTTATGATGCCATTGCATGGAGGAGACTTGACCTTGCTTGGAGGTATATTCTATGAATCTAATACATCAATATACATGGTGTAACATGCACTTAAGGTCTTCCATAATCTATTTTGATTCTTTGAATCACCTATGTCAAGCGGAATGAGTCGATCTTGCGGACAAGATAGACCTTCCTAGAATCTAAAGAGGACCTAATGACAAGCAAACCAACCAGACACTATCTTTCTCTAAATGTGCTTTTATAAATAATGGCAAACAAATGTGTTTAATGCCTACCTCATGTCCAACGCAAGTTTGGGGATGCCTTCACTCCTTTGATCCAAGTAAGTTCCTCTGTCGCAAACCTGCAAACACAAACAAGGAAAACGATTAAATAGCACCTGAATAACCAATATTATAAAACATATTTAACATGAAAGTCAAGGAGTCCATGAAACAAATAACATGAGATGCTTGTTGAGAAAAATGAGTCTGATTGTATTAATTCAAAAGAATAAGAACTTTACAACCTTTGCCTTGACGTTGTACAAGCTCCTCCTAGGGTCCAACAAGAAGTCTCCTCTACTTTGACAAGCTTCACTCACTCCCCAATAAAGCCAAAAAGGTATGTGATCTCTCCTCTTAAGCTCAAATAGGAAGTCTTGATTTCACCAGCATTTACCCTAAAAAATGTTCAGCTTCTAACCTCTCTAGCCACTAACCCAATGCCTCAATTTATAGTGCAATGGAGGGAAGTTACTAGGTCCTCCTTCAAAGGGATAGAATCCCCCTTCAAAGGGATAGCTCCTCCTAACAAGGGATTAGCTCCTTCTCTTTTGGGATGCATGAACCACTTTGGAGCGAACAATCCACGTCAAAAGTCCTTCTAGAAACTTCTAGAATTAACCCAAAGTGAGTTTTTTAAGATAAAAATTGCGCCTTTTGACTTTCACAGGGGTACGCACCCTCCTCTTTACATACAGAGCGTATAAGTACACAGATACTCTGAACAAAAGGTGCGGGCCTACAGGCAAAAGTGAGAGAAAGTGCGGAACCAGAGTTACATTGCCTTTTTGATGTCTTTCTCTCATTTCCAAAGCTTGTTTTGAAGAGCTGAGGTCTGAGACTTGCTTAGGAAGCTGGTATAGGTGGTGATAGACCCATACTGACTGCAAATAATCAAGGTGATGATATTTTTGTGTAACAAGAAGTACACGCAGAATTCGCAGCAATTGTTCTGTAACCTTTTTAGATCAATGGGACACAATGAGCACACTTGTAGGAGTTATTAGTTGATGATGGACAGAACTCCCACCTATAGGGTTCAAGCTGGAACACGACCCCTAGACCAAAACGTAGGAGTGGCATGAACAGGATTTCAGAGACCTGGATGAGGCCAAGGTGGAGGAGGACTTAGAAGAGGTCATGGACAACTGATATGTTATAATTGTAGAGGGCTAGGACATTATGCCCGTGATTGTACGAACCCAATGTGTCCATCATGTTTGTAGTGTACCTTGTTTGACTATGGGACGGAAGATTGTCCTACACTGATAGCTAGGATACATGACAAAGGAGCGCTACCACCTCCCCCGACTCAGAAGCTGCAGATGATGAGGTCTGAGCCACGCGAGGAATATCCAAATGTGAACATTGTGCTCCAAAGTGGAATCCTGATGGGAGATGATAAAGGGAAAGAACCCAAAGATAGTACTTGGGTTTGCAAGGCTCCGACAAAAGAAGTAGAGTTTGATTTGGAGCATGCTAAGGAAACTTTCATGGAAGCTAAGAAGAGCTTTGTTGATGCCTCCACTTCAGGAATCAAAGATAGACTGAAGCCAGAAATGGACCCATCTATGCTTACGACTTTCCTGGAAACATGCATGAAGCCACTTCATGATAGTAAGGTTTCAAAAATATTGTAGGAACTCATTAACAGATGCACTAGGACCGCACCAAGAGAACCGCGTGTAGTCTGGAAGATTGGAAAGCATACAACGAGGACAGGAAGAGAAATGAGGTTAACCACGAAGATTAGGGAATATGAAATGGACCAAGTAATTCTGGATTTAGGATCGAACGCGAACGTTCTACAAAAGCAGACATAGGAGCACATGGGGAGGCCTACACTGCAATGGTCTCCTATTCAACTGTGAATGGTGAACCAGCAGAAGATAATACCTATGGGAATATTGCAGGGAGTCACTGTGGATATTGAGGGAGCAAGTGCACTAGCAGACTTTGAAGTAATAGAGAATGTTGATGACAGCAATCCCTACCCCGCACTCTTAGGAATTGATTGGGCCATTGACATGAACGGGTGATTAATCTGAAGAAGCGCAAGATGATTTTTGAAAAGAAGTATTCACGCGTAGTTATACCTTTGGACCCTGCTAAAGGATCGCACTATACAAAGATGGTGCATTATTATGAAGGTGACGATGATTTGGACTACATCTATAAAATAACCATGCGAGAACAATATTGTGTAAATCCCACCACGGACAGACGGATCGCATGGGAGCGAGAAAGCTCCTGTACGTCAGATTCTGATGAGGAGATAGAGTGATGGAAGAACTGGTTACACAAGGTAATCACATTGAACTGTAATATGATGACAAGATTGCTACGCTGCGTATCGACGGAAGTGAGGGATCTGCCTACTTATGATGGGTTAAGTGAGGTAGATACTTTCCTAGATAAGTTTGAAAGGGAGGTGTCGAAAAAGCAATGTTTCCAGGCCTTGAATTGGGTACTGTGTGCTATGCCTACGAGGTGGTGGGGTATGCACAAAGGGAGCTTTGAGGACTAGCACAAATGCAAGAGAATGATGCACACACCATTTGGGAAGCTTAGAGTGTGATTGATAGATAAATGCAATGGGCAGGATAGTCCACACACACATCTAGCTAGGTGGATGCCAACATATGGAAAAACTCCGCGCTAAGAGGAATGGTCAATAAACTTGTGTTGGGGGGGGGTGCAGATGTGCAGTTGGCTCTTAAGGTTGGACAGACACTATGTGGAAAGAACAATCACACAAAAGGCTATCCATGTGGATGCAGTTGATAAGGTGTGCAACATGCTGAACAAGGTAAGCAACGCACAACAAAGTGGTTGGGACCTATGTGTACCCAGGGAGACGCCTTTTCGGTTGGTCCATAGAGTAGAAGTCATAATGCCTATGGAGTCTATCATGTCTAGTCCACAAATAGTGGTGCTCACAGGGGTAACAGACCGCAGAGCCCTAGAATAAAGGCTCGCACAGTTAGAAGAGCTCGAAGAAGAATTGTTGGGACTCGATGAAGAGATCCAACAGGGTGATCTTAGGCTCCAAGAACTCATGAATGAAA